>VTPC01008672.1:0-121574 GCA_011009095.1 Ignelater luminosus | reverse complement strand
TTAGTCTCACCCTGCCAATTAGTGCAGTTATTTGAATAAATATTTTCAGCAAAATTTGAGCCCAATTGCTAAACCCCTTCCTGTGCCACAAGAGGATTGAAATTTGACAAAAATAAATATTTTTGTTTAGTTGAAAATATTTCATGAAATCTAAGTATATGACATAACTGATGAATAAGAAATATAGTGTGCAGAAAACTCTTTACGACATGATTTAAGTACCTACTTTAGATGTACTAAAATTTTTCATAAAACATCCTAGAAGTAAATGTGCCGTTATTTGCAAACATTAAACTTTATTTGTCGACCATGCAAAACAAACAAACATTTGACGAATTACTATTAAATGTGGAAAACTTGTTTTGACTTATTTCCGTGATCAAAAAATGATGTACATACAGTTGTAACAAGCGTAGTCTAGTAAGTAGGCGAAAAGTAGTAGAAGAAAGTGTTGGTGCGTTTACTTTATAATGGCGGCAGTGGCATCTTGTTCAACAACTGTTACACCTCGTAAAGACGATGAAATATATTTAATAGGAAATATTTCAAACCAAATAATCGGGAATAAGCTACCTTCCAACAAACAAGCAAACATTGTTTTATAATTTGCGAAGAGTGAAAATGAATTTACTTGAAAGTGCACGATTGGTATTTGGCAAAAAGCGTGAATACCAATCCGCGAAGAACAGCATTGCATTTCAAAATTAGAAAATTTGTATCACAATTGGAGAGACTTACATAAACTATCAAAAAGAACTATAACAACTCAAAAAAAAATGTTGAAAAGTTTCAAGATCAATGAGAAGATTTATTTTATATAGCTCGTGCAAACACGTTAGACATAATTTCCATCGAAGAAGACTGGCTATTCTTGCTATCACAAAGACAGAAAGAGAGACCAGGATGTATGCTTGGAGTTGATTACAAATCAGCTAATCAAGAGACAAAGCTGAAAAAAATTTAAAGGTGCTTGAGCATCGGAAAAAGATAACTTAGGTTGTTCGTGTGAATCGAAGATTTCACAAATAAGAATTATTATTTTCAGTCGCAATGGAACAGTTGGCTTCAACTAGTTCAAGTGAAGATGAAACATTTGAAATTGCCAAACAAAACGTTTATTTACCTTTCTCTGACACATCAAACACTAAAAACAGAGGCTCATTAAGAATCATCAAGAATGCTTGCTGCATTAGACAGATGCAAAATCACCGATCGTGACGCAATTCACATTTCAATTGCGGAGGCTCTGGGCACTGATGCTGTAAAGTTAGTAGTAGTTCTTTTAGATATTTAGACGCTTTTCATCACGCAAGGTGAATGTCAAAAGCAATCTACAGTCTAAAGATCTACTTATTTTGGAAACAATTTAAGCTGCAAGCAACAGAGGAAAAATCACTCCGAGATATATGCATTTTCTTAGTGCTGATGTACTTAAAAGGTTGGTTTGAAGCCCCTATTGCTGCTCAAGCTTCTTTTAATGATTTTAACTATTTAAAACGACTAACGGAATATCCTGATTCTGAGATTGCAACAAAAACATTTTCGGTGCATTTGTGGTATCTCGCCCCAGAAGCAGTTGCTCTGGCATTTTTTGATTTGCGAATACCAAAAGCTATAAAAGTAGAAATGGTAGAAAATTTAATGAGATCGGGTAAACGAGAAGAAAATGTCTCAAACAGATTCTTGATTTTTTCACAGCAAGTTCCAGATTATGTAAAACAAGAATTTCCTGAATTACTTTCTCCAACTGCAATGAACTTTTTTAGAAGATTTAATATTTTAGCAAATTTCTTGACAGACGATATTGATTGTTGGGAAACTCATGGGAAGTATAAATTTGGAAGACAAGCTGTGCAAAATCTGTTAGTTGTAAATGATCGAGCAGAGAGAGGTGTTAAACTGATGCAGGAATATAATAGTATCCTAACAAAGGACGAAAATAAAAAACAATTCATATTACAAATTGTGAATAAATACCGAAAATTGTATCCTAATTGTAGAAAAGAAACTTGATTCTAATGTTAATGTGTTTTTTCATGTATAGTGTACTAAACATCTACTTAATAATAATTAAACTTTATTCAAAACATTTCTGAGTTTTTAAATACCTTTATAAAAACAGCCTTTACATTTAATGTATGAAGATGAGAACAAAATGAAAATTACAAATCAGTATGTATTATATATTATATGACAATTTCTATTCTTTCTCAGAGAAAAATCTTGTCGGTGATAATTTTTATATTTACTGTTAATTCTAATACACTAATGGAAAAAATTAAAGGAACAAAAAAATTTCCCAAATTTTTTAGTGATTTTAAAAATGTTGTATCTCAGTAAAAAATGCTCGTATTGAGATTTTAAAAAAATCATTTTGAAGCTTCAAGATTCTAGTTTTCAGATCTTTTAGTCAAAAATTTTTAGGAGCTACGGTTATTACGCAATCCTAAGAAATAGCGCGCAAAAAATTTTTTGCAAATTTTCTTTTTTTGTTTTTTGGGTCCACAGACTCGGAAAAGTTTTCTTCAGCTAAACCATTGCATGTACCAGATAGCGTGTTTATTTAGTTTTAATTTTCTTTTTTTTAAACCTCGATACGACCATTTTTCACCGAGATATCAGACTTTTAATGGAAAAGGGTCCTTTTGGCTTTAATTATCGATGATAAAATAAAATGACTAAATGATCTGAAAACTAGAATCTAGAAGCTTCAAAATACTTTTTTTAAAATCTCAATACGAGCATTTTTCACCACTGAGATACAGCATTTTTAAAATCACTAAAACATTTTGGAAATTTTTTTGTTCCTTTAATTTTTTCCATTAGTGAACAATATAAAAATTTTCATTTTATTTGAAATTTCGGGGCTCTTGTGGTACCTATAAATGTTTTTCAAACATTCTAAAAAAAATTCTTGACTACTTTTTCATGAAGTAGAATCAATCTATGGGGTGAGACTCAGGAAAATAGATAGTCGAGAAATAAGGGCCATCCTAATAGACAGTGACTATGTTTACCAAATTACATTTTGGTAATTCGCCTAAAAAGGGCGTAAAATTAGTAGTTGAAGAGTAATAAACCATATAGGGTAAAATAAGTTTAGATTTCATGCAAAAGTAATCCACATAAAAGGGGTTACAGAAGAAGTAAGCTACAGAAACGGCTACTTGGGACGCTGGGATAGCAAAAGAATTTATAAATGAAAATGAAACATAATAAACCTGTAGTAAACAGATTTGCAATGCAGTTATATTAAACAACTGGGCAAATGGCAAGAATTATCTAACTTGTACAAGTAAAGAAAGAAAATGGTACTCTCAAATTGGGTTTTTGCCAATTAATGATTTTTTCTATAGAAAAAGTTGCAACTGAAAACTTTTGACTGCGTAAGATTTCAGTGTGATGGTTATCAAGGTAAAGAATATTGTTGTACAGCTAAAATGACAAGTGCTACCTCAATGACATTTGTGCCAAAACTGACAGTACAACTTTTCCCCCAACGGCCTTTTTTTGGGCACCTCAAACATCGAGCTAAGCAGTGCCGTGTGTCTTTTATTTATTTTTTGAATGTTAGATAGAAATATAGTAAAAGAAAAGACATTGTAGATTTTCAGTTTTAATAGAAATTGCAATAACAGAATGCCTTATTTTCATAGTTGTTTGAGCAGCAGCATAAATCTAGCACCGACTCTCCTTGTGAAAAAAAAGTTTTCTCAAGCTTAAGTCGATTAACATATGAAATTCAATTTTTTTAAGAAAATATAATTCTTGCATTAAAACAGAATTTTAACAAATTTAGAGATTAATTTTTTTAAAATACCAAATTTCGAAGGACACTCGCAAACAAAAACAAAACATCAAAAATTAAATATTTAAGAAGAGAAGCCGTACAATTTACTTGAATATATGTTAAAGAAGTAACTTTTGGTAAAGAAAAGGCTAGATGTGCTGTTTATTCACTCTTATTTACTTACGAACTCACACTCACTCAAATTTATCTCTTTACTGTTTCGCTCAAAAAATAAAACTTAATACACAAAAATTATTGAAATAACCAAACCATAAAGAGTAAAAAATTCATGAATTTCGTGATACTTCATAATTTGTCCAAATAGCAAATAGCAACCAATAAAAAAAGTGCTTAGCTCTTTGTAATATGCATTCCGAAAAGTTATAAATTTTACATGTCGACATGATATGTTAAGAACAACATCCTTTAAAGTTAGTCAAAAGTTTGCTTTCTCGAGCTTTAATCATTAATTAAGCATGTCGTTTAACAACCTACTTTACTTTGTAAATGCGAGAACAATAAAGACGTTAAAGTTATATTTTATTCTCTTTAAAGTTCTACAGAAGATATTAATGAAACTTTATTTTCTTTTTCAGTTAAAATTACAAGAAGCTTTAAGAAAACGAGAAAAAATTACAAAGGAACATGAAGAGGTAAGATAGCATTATCATGACAATATAATATTAACTTGAGAAATAACGTAACATAAAAAAGTAACATTTTTACAATCTACAATTTTATTTTTCTTATGCAGTTCCCCCTTAGTAACATTGGTTGGGTACAAATGTAAAATGTAAACGGGGTTGTATTCACAATTCGACCATACGTCTCAATGTAAAATACGAATACAAGAGATGGAATTGAACTAGAAGCAGACAAATTGAAATATTCCCTTGTGACAGATATGTATTCCTCTGCAATCAAACATTTCCGGCAGGGGCTTGCATTCATCGTTTCGCTGTGACCGAAACTAAAAGAACGGTCAGAATTGTAATCAGATGAAATTTGATAAAAGAAAATCCGACTTATTATCAAGAAACACAATATCGTATTCGTTAGTATAATATCGAAGACTTTTTTTCTTAATACCACCAGAATTTAGTAGATTTCGTTCTGAATTTTATATTTTGAATTCATATTTTCTTATTTCCACATTCACTTGGCAAGATAAAATCTCAGGAAGTTCCGTCATTTCTTTTAATTCTGAAATACTAAAGAAGGAATGTTATTTATTATTTATTAATGTAGCTACTTTTCTAATTTATCAATAAGTTTGGATACATACTTAAGTTCTGACGTCTTTGCCGTTAATATTATACCATTAAAAATTTTTTATAAACAAAAGAAAGGGTCGATACAATACTATTTGGCTAGTCATTTAAACTTAATAGATTCGACTACTTAAAGCATTAATTCTGTTTATTTTACAGCATTTTGCGATATGCTGAACAACTTATTTCAGATTTCAGCCACGAATTGCGTAATTTATTCCAAGGAAAATTTTCGTTTTTCAATTTCCAGGTTAAAATGTCAAATTGGTCCATTTCGCATGTAGTGTTCAATCATCCTCATAACATCCTTTATTGTTCATTTTCTGAGTGCATGATAATTCTAGAGTTTTGTTCGTCCATGTGCACAGGTGCGCACTCAGGATTTTTAAATGGGGAGTTTTTCAAGAATAGTTGTTTGTGCTACAAGGGAAGAAAGAAATCTAAATCAAGGCTAATAATTTTAAAAATTAATTACCACCTTTGGTTGGATTGGTTATTTCATTGAAAAACTCAACTAATAAAATTGCATTTGTAATTTAAATTTAATCTCAATAAAGGTTATTCTACATTAGGGCCCCGCACACTGCAGACTTTTTGTTCGGCCGATAGTTTAGTTGGATTGAATTTCCTATGTGATTATAGAAGTCCGCGCACCTACCGATTAATAATTGTCCAACTAAACTATCAAGAAGGCTGGACGATTCCCTTTTGACTAAAAAGTTGGTCAACTATCGGCCGATTGTGTAATCAGTGTGACTTGCTATGGGCGTGCGCACACTACCCAACTAAATAGTCAACCGACTGATGTTACTGCCGCACCACGCAGGCACCGCTGATGTTATATCTACACACAACAGTCGAAAATCAGTTCCAAATCACCTTTTCTTGGTTGTGTTGTTTTGCTTCAAAATTATTTGGTATAATTAGAGTATAAGAGGCAAAAGATAACTGTTAACATTAACATTAAACTGTTTACAAGTTTTTTAAAACTATTTTTTAAAAAATGTCCTTAATTGAGGAAGTGGGAAAACTGATTGTGGAAGTGGAACAGAGGCCCGCACTCTATAAAAATGCCCTAAACGAATACTCAGATATTATTTAATGTAAAAAAAAGGCTATGGAATACAGATCTAGAACAAATCGACCGACTGAAAAGTCGGCAGTGTGCGCGCGTCTTTCAACTAAACTGTTTTGTCTGTACCAAATTGGTATGGACCTCGATAACGATCAAACTATCGGCCGATCAAATCGTCTGCAGTGTACGGGTCTGAGGGAGCTTTTAAGAATTTACTTTTACAAGTAATTGTAAAAAAGCTTTGGTATCTATGGTATCCAAAATGTATCTAAGAAAAAAACCAAATAAAAATTGAACAACAGGGAGGAAGAATTACTTTGTCTCCCGTTCAGATACAATTATCCACTTTCGGCCGGGTCAAAAACCCTACTTTCTAATAAGGTCGGCGACAAAATGCATATTTTCATAACGTACTTAGTTTATTAACTAGCAGTAGCAATACAGTAGATTGTAGGGAAACTCAAAGTCGGGTACGGCTTCTATATGAGTTTTGTAAACCTTATTGAACGGGAAACTGGTGTTTCATTTTTGTGTCGTTTATGCAAATTTCTAATTTATTACCATGTTGTTCTTACTTTCTTATCTCAACGCAACATCCAAAAACCAATACAAAATCCCACGTAAATAAACGGAAATCATTCTTGTCATTATACACTGTGTCCAGTTTAAAATGACCTACATGGGGATATTGGAAACGGTAATAGATACAAGTTTGATTAAATGAGGAAAAAGCTTCGTATTTATATGCCAATGAATAATCCATGGTTACATTAACAAATATCTGCCCCGTTTCAAAGGTATAAGGTGAAAACCAAAAAAGTGTATTTTCTAAAATCCTGATTTATTTGTTATCAGAGATAAATGTACAATATTTTCAGAAACTAAATAGTGACTAATGAGGATTTCAAAAATGCTAGGCCTTCTAGATTTCACAGACTCGTATGCAACTTTTGTTTTTATTATGGGCGTCATATTGGATTTTTACATTTTTGAAATCGTCATAAAAAGAGCTTTTCAACCATGTACAATATAACTATGTTTAAAGAAGAGAAAGTACAAGAAAATACAAAATTAGGATTTAACCATAGTAGGCCTTGAGGTTTCCAAATAATAATTTGCAAACAAATGAGTGAGTGAGTGAGACAGCAGATTAAATGGGGATTTAATGAACGAATATGTATAATTGGTAGTCACATCGTTGGACCGTTTTTTTTTAATTCTTAAAGATGCCTTCATCTTTTACAAACAAATGTAGCAGACGTCTCATGGAGCTTCCCCTTGCAACCACCCTGTACCTTTGAAACGAGGCAGATATTTGTTAATGTAACCATTGGCATATAAATACGACGCTTTTTCCCCATGTAATCAATCTTGTATGTATTACCGTTTCTGGTATCCCCATACAGGTCATTTTAAACTGGACACACTGTATAAACCCCCGAATTACTCTCTTATTTGTACAAAATGTATTTTACTGCATTTTTGCAAAATGAAGATAAACTTTAATCCACAATGAAATTAGTTTTGAATTGCATTTTATGCGCATCTACTAAGCCCCTATTAGTTCTTCTTTACAGATTAGCTTTGCTTGCATCAGTTGAATGCTGGTAAAGGGAGGTTTAATTTCCAATTTTCTAGCAAGTTTACTACCATCAACAGTAAGCTCATGAAACAGTAAAGCGATTACAGTAAGGTTTGAACAATCCTAGTTTTCTCCTGTCAAGAACACTTGCTCAAAGTGAAAAGGATTACTTATTGCTGCAATGCCTCTGCTTCTACTGAAGGAAGAGTATCTAAAACAAAAGAAAAAGAAAGTTATTGCATTTCTTTTCCCCACTTAGAAGCCAGCAAGAACATGAGCTCTTATAGGATGTTGCCACGAACCAGATTTCTTAAAGAGGGTGAAGGAAATGCTCAAAATGTTGTGGAAATTACAGTTCCAATATTGTTTACCAAAATGTAGGTAGTCAGGTATGACCTTTTTGAGAAGCCTTTTAAATCTAAAATGCAGTACGAAGAGTAAATTCCCAAACCAGGTACTGATATCAATATCATATGGCACGAGTGCATTGAGTTCTGAATATAACCAAGAAATACCTAATGTCTTCTTACTGCATGCTTTCAAGTTTTGCAGAAATAAACATTTATATTCTGTAGTGTTCTACAGTGGAAAATAAATAGTAGGCACCCAAGCTAAGTAACGTGCTCCTTATATTATCAATCATCATCAAACGTCTTCATGTTTATACAATCAAGATTTTATTCAAAAGACCTACATGACACCAAAACCTAAAGCTACTGAGATTAGGACTTTCGTATAGTACTCCCTACTCACCTTCATCCCTTTGACAGAACGTTTTGAGTTTTAATAGCCATAGATGCATATTTTATCAAGAAGCCCAGTTAACATTCCAAAACTGGGACTTTAACTTCCTGTAAGTTTTAAGACTGTAGGTTACAGAAACAGCAATACTTACCTACAAGGTGTTGCATGATGGCAGATAGTATGGGTACTTTATGATGAGGATATTTTATGAAGTCAGCATTTACAGTGCCTTCTAGTGCTCAATGCAAAGGATAACATTAGGGCACGAGGGTCATTGTTCAGAATTGACTTCTTTCTAAATAATAATTTCTAATATCAAGTGTCTACTAAGTCGATTTACATACACACATTTTTATAGGAAACTTGCTGTTGGTTTCTTTGTTTTATTGATATGATAGATAAGAATGAACAAATGTTAATTAAGTTGCTTTTATATATCAATAATGACATTTTGGCCAACATCATTTTATTAAAAAAGTAAACAATGCCTGGAAATATACTTATTGCTCAAAATAATGACACTGTCTATGAAACTAATTGATGTGATGACTGAAGCAACTGACATTTATCTCATTATTTGATGAAAGTTCTAAACAACAAAATTCAAGCAGAAAGTCAAGAAGATGGAGAATTCTAGGATTAACAACTTGATATGATCAGCAAAGTGGATAAAGAGATTGTCTATTCTTAAGATACATAATACTGGCATTAAGTCGGTTTTTGTCATTATACCAACCAATAATTATGTTTCACAACGAAATTGCATGTTTCAGACTTCAAATCAGTACATTAGAAGCAAACTATGTTAGGTCTCTTTTTTTGAAAATTGAGTTAGTAGCACTATATACTTGGGACTTATAATAACTTCACCTCTTGAAACATTTATGCAGTAAATTTGCAGGGCCAGCGCTAGGGTATTTGGCGTCCATGACAGAATTTCTTAAAGCACTTTACTGTGGTAAACAGGGTGATCTGTGTGACCCCAACGCCTATGACAAGTTGCCTCATTTGCACGCCCTACCTCCGACCTTGCAAATTTGTTTAAAAATAACTAAGAAATCCAATTTGTTAAATCACCTTAGCAATATAGTTAAATAGTGTTATTTGACTGTTTTTACATTCTCCTGTACAATTATAATTTGGTGACAACATAGTTTACCTCTGAGGTGCAGAAATAGAATGCCATTTTCAACAGAATAGTGTTAATGTCACACACTGTCAATACATAAACATATACATTTGTTTGTTAATTGAATAAGATGTTTTCTGGGCGTTTAATTTAGTTATAGATAGAGTAAGCAATGTAATAGTTCCCAACTACTACCTCTAGGGCTATTTGAAAAGTGAAATGCTCATTCAAGAAAACCTGAGAAATGCATGTAATTAAATACTAAACTGAGTCTTTGTCATTACTATTGAAATATTTGTTCTCAGCACCAGTTTATTTATGAAAATGTTGGTTTCATTAATTTCAATTCAAATTCAAAAAGTCGAAATCATTTATATAAATCAAATTTTGCAAAATTTGCAAAGGATGCAACATTTGTGATTAAGTAGTTACAAGTTAACAACTCTTTTGTGGTAACTTAGGTAATCAGTACCTAATTTTCAACCACAATATACCTAGAATATTTATGTATTCAAATATTTTATTTATGAATTTCCAAGAATTAACATTATCTAGTCAAAGATTGACTTTTATAAATAGCAGTATAAATGATAAAAGGATATGAGCAATAGGGTTGTTTACTGAAATTTTTAATGCAATCCTTTTTAGAACGTTTTTAGAAAGTATTTTATATCAATAACACTCTGTGAAAATTTGAAATTTATGTATGTAACAAGTGTCAAAAGAGCAGTTTTTGCACTAATGAAGAAAAAACTTATTTCTGCATACATTCAATATCATTTTTTAATTTTAGATTTTACGGGATATACGAGAAGGACTACTCCAATTGGGCAAAGAAGGATATAGAGGACCTATGACAGGAGGTATGATTATTAAAACAGTTAATAACACTTAATTAGTAAACTAAAGTATGATAATTTTGTAGATGATACCTACATGTATGATGAAGACGCTAGGGTTCTTGCACCAACTGCACATGGACACGATCGAGGGCATTGGTATGATGAACCACCATATGAAAGTGACCCTGAAGATTTTTTAATGGGCAGTAGTCCAGGCCCCACAGCTACAATACAAAATGGTAGGGTTTGCTTTACCCTCAATCAGAGACAAGAATCTCGAGGGGAAGGAGTAATCTCACTTAGAAGTGCTGGGGATATATCTCTACCTAGAGATATTCCCACTGCATCAACTCCCAGGGGAGCCCCCAGAAGAGGGCTTATTTTACCACAGGCTGGACATCCACCAACAATTATTCCTTTAACGCATTCAAGGTAAAATATACTAAGTGAACCTAATCAAACTGAAAATGTAAATACACGGGAGCTGTTAAACTTTCAAACAAATTAAATTATTCTGTAGTTTAAACCGCACCCACTGAATAAACTTTCAAATATTCACTTTACACAAATTATATGTTAAATTTGCGTTCAGAATTGAATAGTATTTTAACTTAAAAGGCAATTAATTAACCCTTTCGTACCGATCTGAATCTGTGAGACCCGAACAAAAACAATTTTTTATAACTGCTGGGAATTGGATTTCATTAGAAATTTCTTCTTTTTAATAACTTCATTTGATGGGCATACACTTAGTTTCATATCTCTTATACGGCTCTTCTTGCAACCTCCTGCTGGGTCTTGCAGACCCATCATCAGTAACAATGTAAGTATTTTGCCAGCTGGTATCAATTTTTTTTAAGTTGTTTTTATAAAGATATGGTTATTTTTTAAAAAACTTATTCTTCCTAAAGCTTGCAAAAAACTTAAAAAATAGACTTTCTTTGTTACTGAAATTATCAATAAAGTTCGAAAAATATAGAATGGCATATACAAAAGGTTCTGAACCCTGAGGATGTTAGCAATTGAGTTCTGAGAAGAAACATTTTAAATATTGGACAAATCAATTTATTTTCATTATTGTTAGACAGAAATATAGAATGTACATGCTAATTATAACCACAAAAAACCTATTTCTTGTCCTAGCATGATGTATATGTTGAGAATGCTAATAAACTTCAAACATGAACAGAATTATTATTTTAGAGAATCTGTAAAACTTATTTCTGGCAGGTTTTAGCTTTTTCTTATCAATCTACATGTTCTTGACTTGTCTACACTAATAGTTTTTAATGTATTTGTTCTGCATTCTCGGGATAAACTGAGGATAACTTGCATATTTGCAACAGTAATTAACGTCTATGCAAAATTGTTGTTATATCAAACATTTAAGTATGTAGAAAAACAATTATGAACATAGCAGATTTCACAGACCAACATCAGTACGAGTGAAGTTGAATTAATATCAGTACGAAAGGGCTAAATTCTTAAAATAATTATTCGTTACAGGTCAGCAAGGGACAGAGAAAGTGGTGATTATGCTGGTTCAGATATACAGAGCATTAGTTCAAGATTATCAACTTTATCAGTAGATACCAGTCGATCAGATCAACCAGTAGAATTTCAACATATTGACAACAAAACAAGGCAATACAGAAAAGGACATACATATAGAAATGAAGAATGTTTGTCACCTAGCCAAAGTTCGGATTATGAAGATCAAGATGATTTTGAAAACTGTAGTCAACAAATTGGCACTGTCCACGTGGTAAGTAATTAATTCTTTTGCCATGGCATTGTATTATAAATGGATCTACATTTTAGTCAAGTGATGGACGATCTACAGGTGTATGCAATTTAGTCGGGAAAGTTCGAGGCTTAAGGCAGGATGTACAACGTAAAATATCTAAATTAAGAAATGAATCTTTAGTAGAACAAGAAAAGCGAGCTGAACAAGCTTTTCCATGTTCAGCTAGTTCTATAGAAAGTTTACCAAGTGGTTCTGGTTCTAGTAAGCATGAGTGAAAAATAATACATCTTTTTACATTTTATTTTAAATAATTTTTTAGGTACACAAGCATTAGTGAGAGCAGGTAGTAATCATAGTTCCATATCAGTTGAAGATGTAGATTCAAGCCCAGCTGATCCACAAATTATTGGACGTGCAAGAGCTTTAGTAGATTTTACACCAACTCCTTATGATAAAGATGTTTTGAAATTTAAGGTATTCAAGTAAAATAAGACCACAGGTGCTGTCTTTTCTAATGAGAATTACAATAATTGTACTTAACTAATTTATTTTTTATATTGTTGAATAGAGTTTATGGATAAGTCAGCACTAATAAAAGACTTTCAGTTACAACAGTTCTAGAATTCTTATTACTTCTCTTTCTAGAAAGGTGACATAATAGACATATTATCAATGAATGCTAGTGGACAATGGAAGGGTATATGTCATGGTAGAAAAGGAACATTTAAATTTATCAACGTTGAGTTATTATCTGAACGTTCTATACGAAGTAAAAAAGAAATGAAATGGCATCGTAATATAAAGGGTAAACCTGCTTCTGTAGAAGATCTTTTAAGAACAATTAACATGCAAGAGCATATTTCTGTTTTTGTATTAAATGGTTATGAAGATTTGGAATTATTTAAAGAAATAGAACCATCTGATCTAGATTATTTAGGGATAATAAATTCTGAACATCGAGCAAAAATTTTAACAGCAGTACAATTTTTACATGACCTAGATTGTAAGTAATTACAATATTATTGTTAATCATTAATAAATTTACGTTTATTTAAAAATATATATATTTAGCTGGCAGTGAAGGTGATATAGCTGGTTCAAGTAGCGAGGGTGATGATCATAATAAATGTCGAGCACTGGGAATTAGTGGAACTTGTTCACCTTTTGAACGTCGCCAATTTCCTAGAGATTCGGGTTGTTATGACGCATCTCTAAAGAGCACACAGCAGACGCATCACACATCACCACAAGATGAGTCAGATACTAGTGATAATAATGGATTTTGTGATACAACTAATAATTTAGATTCCGTAGTAGAGCAATGCAATAATGAGATTTTAGCAAGAGTAAGGCAAGCTCAGAAGAATGCTTTAAATTTAAAAGAAGATGCTGCTTATCAACCAAATATAACAAACCATTCGAATTTACCAAATTCTGCTAGCACAGACAAAATACAACAGAAGGCCAAGGATTCTTATGTGGGTATTCATGGTCAAACAACATTGATAGACCCATGTCGAAGAAATTTATTGAATCGTTCTAGCTATCGTAAGAATAATCTGAACATGGAAGAAACCTGCGAAGCCGATCAAAAATTAACTACTGTCAAGTATGTAGTTGGTGGGAACAATGAACTATCACTTGGGGAAGGTGGAAATACTGGAAACTTGGTCGGACGAAGTGGTTGTCCAAGTGAAAAATCAAGCGATTCTGGCGTCAGCAGTAGTTCATTATCGTCAGCTAATCAGAAAGATGGACGCCAGCCAGTCTTCCCTCAAGGTGAGAATGTTCGAGGAATTAACAATTTTTCCAGTTGTGCCAACCGTACTACGTCCAATGCTGCCAAATAATAATTAAATTTGCCCATGTAATGGAGGTCCTAAATGAAAATCGATTTTTTTTCTAATAAATTTATAACAATTTTAATAAATTTTACACGTCTAAATTTGTAAACTTTTGTATAGTGTTTTTTCTTATTTATTTGTATATTTTTAGATGCCTAAGTAGGTGTAACATAAGAATGTTTGTAAAAAGAAGTAATTTATTGAAAAAATGTTATTAAATAAACGTGATAGCAACTGAGATGATAAGATGAGATTTTTATCTATGTTGTAGAAGAAATGTAAATATACCATATGGTAAAACATGAACGTCTTGTAAATATTATTTATTACGAAGAGCTAGTCTCCTCGATTACATCATATACATTTACATAGAGAAAAGAATGATTAGATTTTTTTATTACCAACTGACTGATTTTTTGTGGTTGTAAATGTAGTATAATGCATATCAACTGTTGTACATGTTTCATGTAATTAGAAATTGTAAACATGTATGTCAGTCAATGAAGGAGACTTTTTATTAATAAAACGAAAAAACCTTAGTTTTCTTTTACTGAACTACTCTGCTAAACTAACAAAACCAATCATATAATCTTTGATGTGATTAAAATCACTCAGCTCAAATTACAAGAAATATGTAAGTATATCAGCATACTGAACTAAAAGTTTAATGCTTGCAAATCACATGCTAGAGAAGATTCTTCCTCATCAGATCTTGATGTTGTAAAGTATCAAGAAAATAAGAGATGAAGATTGTATAACATGCTGTAAGTATTCATTATATATGTTGTTTACTCATAGAGGTATTAGAATTTATCTCACTACACAATGAAGATGGTTGGGGTTTGAAGATTAGATTTATCAACAATTTAAGAAATTGCGAATAATAATATTTTGGAAACCCCGATTATGATATTCTATACTATTTTCATAAAAATTCTGATTTTCACATTAGAATTGATGACCATTTTATTTATCAATATTATAATTCTGTATTTGTAAGATTCTTTTTCTGTTTTTATAAAGTTTAATGATTTAAGAACTCGAAAGAGTTTGTGTTTTATAAATTTTTTAAAGTACTTAAATCACTAGTATTTTCCTATTGTATTGAACTGATGTGCAGTACTAAGTATGTACAATGCATTTTCAAAAAAAAAATTCAAATGCAAGCTACAACTTTTTATAGCACTTCTCTTTTAACTTTCCCAAAATTAAAAATGAAAGTTAAACATGTGCAAGGCCCAGCAGGTCGCAGATAATAGTGCTTTTATGATACGCATCGTCTAGTTTTTGTTACTGGATTCAGCTGAAATAAGCTGTGTATAAATTAGCAAATGAGAAACTAAAAAGGGGTGGACTGGGTATCTGACATTAAATTTATAGCCCTCCTTTCTTTTCCTACAAACTTCCAAAAACCAAGATAGATGTTTATTACTTCACCACTGTGTAATTTCCATTAAATTGAAAAACGCATTGTATTTAAACCCTTCCAGATATCCTTTATAATTGCTAATAGGTTTTGCAAATCATTGGAAGGAGGCATATTTAAAGTGATCCCAAATTGTTAATAAAATGTTTTCACTCACTGTAACACCCCTGACAATATTCTACAGAAGATATTTCAGACAAATCAAACACAATGGAAATCTACAGCATTTATTATTTAAATACTATTTGTCAAGTTATAATATTAATTCTACCTATTTTAACAATTAGAGTCACTGGAATTCTTCTATTAAAAAATGTCCACTTTTCTTTCCTTATATTATTTATTTATTTATTTAGATATGTGAGTGAACTAATCTAAGACATTTAATTTTATTTTTCTAGACCACTTTGATAAGACGAATAAGTAAACATGGTAAACACCCATCATTAAAAACACTTCAGTGTTGTAACAGATACATTTCTTTAAATATCTAGATGCAGATACTTATACTTACAAGGCACATGCACAAAGTGCACCTCACTGATTTTTTTTTTGAAACTTGATATATAAGTAGTACAGGTCAAAATATTAAACAAATATTTTTCTTTATTGGCGAAAGCCAACCTCAAAAATCCGGCAAATTTTATTTAAAGCTCTGTAACTCCCAAACAGCAGTAGATATCGAGATGGTTCAAATTGCAAAGTTTCATAACTTTTTATTCCCTATCAGGTTGTACAAAGAGATTTTCGTTGACGTTCATCCTCAACCTGTTTCTCTTATTTTCTGATGTAGAATACAATTCTAAAGTAAAAAAAAGTTTTTAAAAATTTGCCAATTTTCGGCGGACATTTTGACCATGTTCCCGAAGAGTTATCAAAAATCGAAGATACCGAAGAATCCAAATCTGAAGTCAAAATTTCAAAATTTGACAAAATACGCGGACAGACCGACAAACTTCGCAAATGCAGTAACCACTCCTTCGGAGTTCGTTAAAAAGATTTTTGTACTGTACCGGTGCATTGATTTAGAAAAATGTCATTAACTTATATTTCTTATAGAAAGAGTACAAAGAAGTTTCTCGTTTACGTTCACCCTCAATCCCCAACTCCCAAAATCAAATTTTACAATAGATTCTTTTTGCTGTAGCACCCCAAAAGCCCTTGTCATCAAAAGTTTAAAATATTAAATTTCTCTTTTCTCTAGTGGTTTCTGATTTCCTTTCTTATCTTTGAATTAGAGCGGGAAAACTAATAATGATTGTTACCACTACAATTACAGAACGATTTTTAAAATATACCTAGATGGTTAGTATTGCCACCAATCAAATATAACAGATTGAGGTTTTTAAATTAAAATTTTAAAAATATTTGCATAATCTGTCATTGCTTTTATATTTAAAATTAATATAAAAAGTAAGTTAACTTCTTATAACTAAATTTAACTTTATAGAGACAAATAAATAAACTTATTATGAAAAAATGCTATTCGAGTTCGTTGTCCTGCACTTAATTACCCTTCGTGTAATAGTAACCACACTGTTAAGAAAATTAAAATTATTAAGTACGGAGCCAGCACATTATTCTTTCTAATATAGATTACCATTACGAAATCATCATTCCAATTACTAAACGAGAATTTTAATGGATTCAATAATTTTTAAAAATTCAAATTTTGTGCGTTTCTAGAGACTTTTTACTGGAGTGTAGTACCGCCTTGCTTAATTTTCCTACCACTACAATAGTACAATCATTCTTGGCGGTAAAGCGTTGAAATTGTTTATTTTGTGTTAATTCTTTGTATAGTGAGGGTTCTATAAAATAATTTATTTATAATTAAACTGTACATACATCTTGGAAAATAATGAAATGTACAATACCAGAAATATCATGGCATAATAGAGATCCTGTTTTAAGTGTTGATATCCAACCTAGTGAAAATGAGGAATTTTATAGGTTAGCTTCTGGTGGATACGACTGTCATATATTGGTAAATTAAAAGTATTACTTGTTTTACGTTAAATTGTAATAAATTTTATCTATCACCAGATATGGTATTTGAAAATACAACAGAATGGAGCAGTTAATCAAGAAATGGTATCCGATTTAAGTAGACATCAACGAGCAGTAAATGTGGTTCGATGGTCTCCTTCTGGGCAGTATTTGGCTTCTGGCGATGATGATGCCAATATTATAATTTGGACTTTGAAAACTGACAATATCCCTCTTTTGGAAGGTGAAACATCTGATAAAGAAACATGGCTTGTACATAAAGTAAGCTAAGTAATACTTTTATCTGGCTTATTTAAATGGAAAGAATAAGAGTACAACAGCATCTGTTTTTTCTATCTGTTGTAAATCTTGGCATTCTATGATTTACTTGTTCCATAATCTTTGTACTTGTTTTTAATAAAAAGAATTTATAGTTAGCTATGACTTGATTTACCAGCCTATTTTGAAGATTCTCGGAAGTTTACAATTACAAAAATTGAATGCCTTGATTAATAAAAATATATATTTTAGAAAATAGTTCATGAAAGACTTAGAAATCATGATAGCAGTTTGCAAACTATAGTAATAATAATCAAACTGAATATGAAATAATACGAAAAATGCAAAAAGCAACTTATTGAAACAGCAAACACATCTACAGATACAGACTCCCCCCATTCATACATTTAAATAATTCAGATATTATAATACTTTAACTCAGAAAACTATTTGTCAAAAAATATTAAATGAACATTAAAGTGCATTTTAAGATTCTATTGTCTATTAATTTGAGTCCATCAATAAATTAACAACACACTGAATATTTTTTTAGTAAAAATGCTATTTTCAGATATTACGTGGTCATAAAGAAGATGTCTATGATATATGTTGGTCGTCTAATGGAATGAAATTAATATCTGGATCAATCGACAACACTGCCATTTTGTGGGATTTTACAAAAGGATCAAATGAATGTATCTTATCAGATCATAAAGGTTTTGTACAGGTTAGTCCTCATCTAAACTTTAATAAATTAATTAAAAACCTAATACTTTATTCTTATTCAGGGTGTAACATGGGATCCTAAAGGTCAATATATAGCAACATTAAGTAGTGATAGAGTATGTAGAATCTTTGATAACAGTGGAAAGCGTGTGGTATCAAGAACACATAAAGGAATATTACCTTTACCAGAATCACATGTTCTGTATAATAAGGAAGTAAAATACTTTCATGATGATACATTTAAGTCATATTTTCGAAGACTTAGCTTTTCACCAGATGGAAATCTATTAATTACTCCTTCTGGTTGCATAGAACATGAAGAATATAAAGCAGTCCGTCATACTACATTAATCTTTACTCTTGATTGCTTAACACAGTATGTATTTCTTTTTGTTCTTTTTTTTTTGTACATTCAACTGTTTCATCCTACTTTCGTTTGTTTTTTTTATCAAGTGTTCAAAATAAAATTTTCCATTTGAACTATTCAATCACCCAAATATTATTATTAGAGATAGAGCAATGGTGTTTTCACCATTATAGTCTTATAGTTCAATTTTGACCCTTTTGGCATGATATGAGAGCAATTCAATTTGACATGCTTAGGTTATTTTGATTTCACACAAAGTATAGTTCAAAAATTCCAAGATAATAACCATGAACAAGTTTAAAAGTTTTATTGTACTTATAAAGTACACAGCATAAAGAATCTTGAGTCAACAAAGAATACACTGCGATGAGAATTTCTGTTAACTTAATTTATCAACAAATTTGACTCATTAATTACTTTTAGGAAAGTCAAGTTTGTTTCTGATTTAATCTAAACCATATTATGTAAACTTGCCAAATAATGGCGTCTTCCCAAAAGGTTAAAAATTAAACATGTTCAAGACAAATTCTTCAATGAAAACACTTGGGTGATTAAATGTTATGTAATAATTGAAAACTCAAAATTTCTCATTTTTTCCAAACCATTGCCATTCTTTTCCTGTAGAAATAATAAAAACAGTTACTATGAATCTTTCTATGAGTATACAGTATACCCCAATTTCGAAGCTCACCATTGGGATCTCAGAAACCATAAGAGAAGCAAGTCAGTTAAATTAGAAAAAAGTTGCTTAATTTGGAGATCAATTTAGTAATGTTTTTGTTTTTTCAAAAAAGTCCACGGCTTACTAGATATTTTCTAAAAATGAAAATATTTGATTTTTTTAAGCTGGAATATCTAAGGAACAAGTGAAGGTATGTAAAAAAGAATGGCAAAGAAGGGGTTTTAGAGAATTTACTTTCAAACACAAAACAAAATCATTTTGCAATCGTCTTGTTTTACTTCAGTGGTGGAACGTAAACGCAATTTTTGTAAATGGAACGCCTACTTGATTTTCATATTGCTGAATATCATGTTTTAAATATATTTTTTTTTTGGTGATATAGGGTATGACATAATTATTCTTTTGTTTTGCCAAGTTATGAAGTGAAAACCATTTCTCATGTAAGGTTTATTCGTTTATTTTACACAAGTGTACACTAGTGTTAACCCATTTCTAGCCAACGTTGGGTACACACAACGTTTAGGTTTATTTACTTTTAAATTAATACGAGTAATTAAACAGGGAAATACTGATTGGTTGTTACTTGTAAAAGCATTAATGCATACAAAAAAAATTTTTTTTGAGTTCTGCCTAGCCTAATGCATTTTTGTAGAAAATCTGACAATGGCAAATATATTTCTATTATGTTTATTGTTTTTGTTCTTGGTTACTCTTTGTATAAGACATACAAGTAATCTATTGCTTAAAATCACCAAACGAAAGTTATTTTCAACAAAAAGAAAATTGTTAAATACTATTATGTTATGTATACGCAATGTTAGCCAAATGCACCAATAAGCAGGCTTAGAATTTTCGTGTTGTCTGTGACCCAAGTTATTTGTGCGAGTTTAGGTTTATTTGAGTGGTGATTTCTTTCAAGAAGGGTGTTTTATGGTGTTATTTGTATTATAATGGCAGGAAATAGATTGTTAACACAAAAGCAATTGGAAGAGACTGTATTAGAAATAAAAAATGAGAGAGATGGTAAGTTAGAATTTTTATTTATTGAGTTTATGAAATCAAGACCTATATTCTAGGATGTGTGAATGCAATATATATACTACCCCTGTGGATGAAATCACAGATGAAGAAGATGTGGATGAGGATGTGATTATGTCTGAGGAAACTGCGTCTAAAGATATAGCCGGTATTTTTGAATTGGAAATTCAACAAGGTTGTGATAATGGTTGTTCTGATAGTGACTCCGATGACAAATTTCTCTCTGTAAAACGATTGAAACTTTTTTCTTACCTACAAAGCAAAATGATCAGTGATGAAGTTACATGGCTAAAAAAAAGAAATTATGTTTTTCGACGATGAGCTAAAGAATATGATCATGAACTACTCTCTAAAATATGCAAGAGATCATAATCGTCACGGTTTCAATTTGAGTGTAAATGACTTGAAGAGATTTCTTGGGGTTATGATCCTTTCAGGATGTCATAATTATACTTCCACAGGCTGAAACGTATTGGAGCAGAGATGAGGACAAGGGTGTTGAAATTGTCAAAAATGCAATAAGTAGAATTAAATTCAAAAACAACAAACAAAATTTGCATATGTCCGATAACTCAAATCTTGATAAAGATGACAGATTTGCTAAACTAAGACCACTTTTCGATATTATAAATTTTCGAAATAAGCAATTTGGAATATTTTGGCATAATCTTTCTATAGATGAGCAAATGGTACCTTATTTTGGTCCCCATTCATGCAAATCAGTACGTTTTGATTTTAAGTTATGTTCATCTGATGGCTATCTCTTCAGCTTTATACCATATGCCAGAGCAAGACCAAATCAGGGAAAAAACAAATCATCTATTGGTCTAGGAGGAGATGTAGTTCTTGAACTGCTTTCTCCTGTAGAAACACCATCCCACCATTGAGTTTTCTTTGATAACTTTTTTTACTACGTATAAATGATTTTAGTGTTTTATATACAAAAAGCATTTTTGCCACAGGTAGGGTAAGGGATACTATCATTGGCATCTTGTGAATATTTCGATAAATATTAAGACTAGTGCCCTGTCTGTTGGGGAACTGATAAACTAATTTGGTCTGATAATATGTTATTTATGCGAGTTCATAATTTGCTGGCTAGGATATGATTATTTAGTTGAAATTAGCTATTTTTGTGTAAGTGTTTCTCAGTCTCTGGTCGAGGAAGTTGTTTCGTTATCAAGGTTAGTAAGATTACGCTATTTTTTTTTTATTTTTCGCTTGTTCTACAGATTATTTTTATTTTTCAACAACTATAATTGCTTAACGATTATTCGTAAAGATTACAAAGAAATTACTGGTAAATTGTATGGTAAAATATTGTTAGAAATTAAAAATTTCAGTGACAATAACTGTGTCTAAACTTGCCCGAGTTTTAGTTATTGGTAGAGGGTGCCAGTATTACTGTCAGAAAATCAAAGTTTTATGTATCAAATAGCAATTTTATTGAAAAAAATAAAATATGCAATCATTTGATATAAATTTTAAGTTTTTACCATATCATAGTTCTTATCACTGCTTTTTAGAGTCATCATGACCCCCAAAAGTGCCAATAACTGTATCCCTTACCCTACCATTCGTGATAATAGAACAAATCATTGCCCTTGACGAAAAAGGGGAGAGGTTCCTATGATACTGCCTGTGACAAATCTAGAACGACAATGCAATTGTGGCAGTAGCAAGCAACGATTTTTCACTACTGCTAAAAGATATGACCGGAAAAATCACAAGGAAATTCAAATATTGCAACCCAATGTTGTCAGTAAATACTTGTGAGGCGTAGATCTCCATGACAATGCGATAGCAAACTATAGCACGAATATAAGAGAAAAGAATGGTGGTGGCCGCTTTTTGTAAATACTGTGGATAGTGTGATAGCCAACTGCTGGAAACTATTTAGAACAGCTAACAACTCGAACATGTCACAGCTGGATTTCAAATCATACATTGTAGTACGTTTGCTAAAAAATGATGAATCTGCTAGCAGAGTTCATGTCATGGGGCAATCTTTAAAAGGTCCTATACCAAGAGAAGTATGTCTGGACAACATGGGACATATTATTATAGAACACTGAGGAAAAATTCGTTGACGGTGTAAACTGTGCAAAAGTCAAACTATTTATTTGTGTAAGAAATGCAATGTGCACTTACATTCAACATGTTTTGAAGAATTCCATAAGTAGCCTGTGAACTTCATCGATGCGGCCAATGTTGCATATACGCAATGTTATAAACTGTCTGCTAAATTTTGAAAATTTTTGTAGACTGTTTATTTATGTTCATTTTATAATAAATACATATAAAAATCTATGTTTTTTAATTTTTTTGTATGCTTTGCTGGAAATGGGTTAAGATGATTTAGTGAGTGTAGGATCAGTGGCAACATGAAAATGTGCACCCAAGTGTAGTGTAGTGCATTGTGAGACCACACGATGTCTTTTGACCATGTAAGAAACTGTACAGTAGTGTAGGTGCCAACTTCAGACCGTAGTTTTCGAACATGATGCAGTATACACTATCGCACATATTAAACTTTTTGAACATAGTGTATTACACTAAGTATAAAGCGTATACACTAGTGTAAAGTAAACCAACAAACCTGTAGTGTGCCATGACATTAAACACATGAAAATTGTTAGTTTTTGTCAAACAGATTGAATTCGGTATGCAACAGTTGCTAAAACAAAAGAAATATGCCTTTAAGATGTTTTACTGGGCATTAACAAATAGTAATTAGCTGCTTATTGTACGCTGTTTGTAAGCATCTGCTAAAGTATCTCAAAAGCATCTTTCTTTTGTCTTTGCCATTTTTATATAACACATGCAATTTATTTGACAAAAACTAATGATTTTCAAGTTTAATGTCCCAGCACACTATGGTTTTCACTTCATAATTTAGTAAAACAAAAGAATAACAATGTTAAACCTTATATCCCTGAAGAACAGTTTTTTTTCTATTTTTGCTCATTCTTGAGCTATTCCACTTTAAAAGAAAATTGAATATTTTTGTTTTTACTTTTTATCTTTTATCTAGTAAGCTGTGAACTTTTTGAAGAAACAAAAGCATCAGTAAATTGATCTCCAAAATAGGCAACTTTTAACATGGTGAGCCTAAAATTTGGAATATACTGTATAATATTTGGAATTCCCCCACCACTTAAGTTATTGAAGAACTATAATTTAAATTTTGTAAATGCGACTCATAGTTGGCGTACAAAAGGCGACTACCTAAATTCAGAGATTCAAACACATTTGAGACTTCCTGGTAAAGGAATTATCAAACATTACACTCATTGATTTGAATGAAACTTGGTATAAGTAAGCACTTACATAACTGATAGAGTATGCAACTGAAAAATTTGACAAATGCCAAGGTTGAAAATGAGATGGTGCCTGCCTCACTCTACATCTAGACATTTTAAGAAATCTTGACACCCTGTATCTTGGAAATTATGCATCTTCAAGCACGTGTTTATAAAGGAAACTGACATGTTTTTTGATCTAGTACCTGTAGATAAACAGATGTTCATCTGAATCTTGCCTGCCTTCTCGTTTTGAATGCCCAAATTTGCTAGGTCCCTTTACTGATTTTTCCATTATAGAAACAAAGTGTTCTATGATCTCTGCTGTAAGCTATCCTTCATCCTACAAATCTATATGCTGATATCTTTATCAAAGGCAGAGATGTAAGGTATTAATACCAAGTTTCATTTGAATTGATGAGTATACTGTTTGATAGACAGTTCCTTTGCCAATGTAGAGAAAAAAAAACATAATGTTAATGATTTATTTATTTTTGTTTTTTTCAGACCCGCTGCCATTTTACCCTCACCAAAACAAGTAACAATTGCTGTACGATGCTGCCCCATGATATTTGAACTTCATTCTGATGGAACCAATCCTCTGATTACCCTTCCATACCGCGTGGTTATAGCAGTAGCTACAGACACAGATGTGATATTATATGATACCCAACAACGTACGCCCTTTGCACATTTTCAAAAGATACATTATACTCGCATTACTGATTTAACATGGTCTCCAGATGGATTATTATTAATTGCTTCTTCTACTGATGGATATTGCACTATGGTTGCATTTGAGCCTGGTGAATTAGGAGTACAATATGTTAAAGAAGAAAGTGAGACAGAAGAAAGTGTTTTAGATATTAGTGGTTGTGAAGAAATCGATAAAAATAATTCAATTAGTTCAAAGAATAAAGAAAAGGATCAGGTTGATACAAAACTGAAGAAGCCTAATATTTTGGAAAAATGGACTGTGCGTAAACCTAAAATTGATTTAATAGAAGAAAATGAAAATAAAAAAGATGATAGTAGTATAAAACCACCTCCTACAAATGAAGAACCTACGGATATTGATAGAAAGACTCCTGAATTGAAAAAGAATGATCCTCCAAAGCCAACTCTTAAGAGAATAGCACCAATAAAAATTGGAGAAATTGAACATAAGAAAAAAGCTAATACTTCGGATGTAGAGAAGGTACAGAAAGTTCAAGACGATGTAATTACTGAAAATCAAGTTGAAAATAAAGAAGAGATAGTGGACTTAACCAATGATGATTCTGTTAATAGTGTTGAAATGAAGCAGAATAGATCAACACCATCTAAAATTAATAAAGAAAATAATAAAGAACAACAGTCTAATACTCCTCCATCAAAAAAGCGTAAAGTAGACAAGAAAAATCCCAAAGATATTACAAATAGTCCATTACTTAGATTCTTCCAACCTATTAAACCTGGAAATGAAAAAAGTGCCTTGAACAAAAGTGTTTCTAAGCATTCTGTGAATAATAAAGTGATAGAGATTTCAGATGATGAATGTTGTAAAAAAAACAACTGGGAAATCTGATGAGATTATAACTAAAATGAGAAACGCTAATGGGATTACAAAAATTCTTAAAGTTCATGTGGAAAGATGTAATATAGTTAATAATAAAATTGTAACAAAATCTAAAAGCAAAAATGAAAGTAATTTAATACATGATAACTCTAATAAAAATGAAAGTATAACAAATCAACATGACAAACAGAAGATATTGAAATCAAAAACTAAAGATATTCAAATAAATAAGTCTGATTCAGTTAAAACAAAAGAGAGTATCGCGGAAGAATTAATGGATATTGATGACCTAAAAACAGCAAATACTATATCTAATAAAGATATCAATCAAACTAATGTTCTACTAGAAACTGAAACTGATACAATTAAAGATAATTTAATAGAATCAAATACAAAAAATGAAACAATTTTATGTGAAAGTGAAAACAAAGAAAATTTAGGAATAACTTCTCAAAGCAACATAGCTATAAATACCACTGAAAATAATGAGAAAATTTCTTCACATGTTATAGATGCAATAAATTCTAATGAAAATCTGCAAAAACAAAATACTGTAGATTCAAATACCATAAGTGATTCTCCTTTTGTGAGGAAATCAAAGCAGGATGATGCAGAATTAAAGGAGGGAGATTTGAATGTTGTCCAAAATACACAAAGTAATGAAAGCGATAAAACTTGTCCTAATGTAAATAATAATGAGAAGATGGAAACAGAAGAAATAAATAGTATTAATAAACCTGGTTCTAGCCAAAATACTCAATCATTGAATGAAGGAGCATCTATTTCTAATTTAAACACAGTAAAACCTAAAGTTCCACGGCGAGTAACCCTTATTACTTTGTCAAGCCCAAAACGAAAGAAAAAACAAATAACTGAATAATGTAATAAAGCTTTATATTTATGTATTAATCTTTTTTTTTTCACATTTATTTTTATGTACTAAATATGTATTAGACAATTTTTAAAAATTCTGCAAAATGTATAGTCCTTTTTAAGAGGTAGTGTGATTTTTAATTAAACTTTTATACTGTAAATATGAAATAATAAATTAGAACAAATGTCCAGCAAAACTGTTTTACTAATTTTAGACGTTATCAAGATTTTTGGTATTATAGAATATAAATCTGAGTTAAGTAATTTATTATTATTTGCTTTTTTCTCTATAATTTGTACCATTCCTTGATATGAGTAAAAGTACATATAATATAATGGTGAATGTTTACATTCTGTCTAGATTAAAGACTTAAAAGTCATGCAATTTTCTTTATGTGCTTTATCAGCTCATAAAAATGCAAAGTCAACTTGTTAGTTATGTAGAATAAAAAAAGCATAAGGTTTTTTACTTGAAGAAAAAAACATGTTTGTGATTGATAAGTCATGTTTTAATTACCAATACTAATTTTAGTTAAATTTTCTTATTGGCATGAAGGTGTTATTGTGTTAAGTACTGTAAAAGATAAGTGATGAAATGAAAAGTGCATTTTAAAACCTAAATTGGAAACAATAAGGTTGGTTAAATAAATAAAATGTGAAAATATGCAAGAGCTGGTTAGTTTTTCTAAATACTAAGCTGTTTATTAAGGCTTGCTTATATTTCATGAAGATGTATCAGTAAGTAATTGAATGTAAGTATTACATGTGCTATAGCTTTTTATTACATCCTGAATGCTTACCACTGCACAAATATTCTGTTTATAAACATGACTGATGAAAGGGCTTCTGATATTTTTCTAGCAGTACAACTGAAGTTGCATAGAACATACCGTGATCTAATAAATGGATGTTTTATAATCATAGGACAATATACAAACACATATGATCAAAAAAGAGTCAATATAAAAGCAATACAGCCTTTATTAATTTAAAGATTTACCAAGTCATATGTAATACACTGAACATATCAGCCAGTAGTTACAGAAATCAATTTAAATAATAAAATTCACTCCATGTGTAGAAACAGTTTGTTAATTAAATAGCTTCGTAGCTGCCTTTTCAAAGGTTTGAAGTTGGGAGATGATGTTTTTGATAGATAATGGAAGTAAGTTATAAATTGTAATTCAGATGTAATACTACTCACAAAATAACACCTCTCATACAGGATGTTTCACCAAGTCTTTGTTTCAATATTAATCCCTAAAACAGTAACAGTGTGTGACTTCTGGGGAAGGGCATGCAGTAATCAACATGGTTCCATTTATCGTCAACGCTTCAGGATCTATTGCATTTTTCTACTTAAAGTTTCTATTAAAGTTACGTTAGTGTAGTTTGATCCATGGCAAGACAGATTGTCTCTTTGTCATTGCTTAATGTTTGTATTTTAAAGATTGGTAACAGAAATGTTGCCTGTTACAGTATAATTGTAAAATACTGGGATCATGAAATGCAGTGTTAAGAAACAGGGTAATCTTCTTTATCAGATAAAACCATTTTTATGCACTTCAATAAGTATTTGACTATTTAGTTAATATGTTTAGTTTTTATATAGAAAATTGTTTTTTCCGCTAATTTTCTTAATATGCTAGTATCGATATACTGAACATGTATTGTTATATTAAGCACCAAACATTGACAGAAGTGTCAATAACTAGATTTTGGCAATTTCTTTTCTTCTTTTTGGCAAAGTGTTATTTATATGGCTTTCTTTCTCTATCAAATAGATTATGAATAGATATACCAAATTTTAGCCCGATCAGTTATTGACACTAAATTTAAATTATTCTAAACAAGATATTTTGATCAAAAATCTTACATCAATGCTAGGTACTGCATCATTATGTTGGTAATTGGTACAAGATGCTTGGTAGTGTCTTGCAAGGTTTACTTATGTAAGTACTTACATATTTACTGCATTTCTTTAAATAATTATCTCAGAAAACATCTGAAATAAAGTAAATATTAAAAGAAAAAACTGTTGAGAATGCAAAGATTATATTTATGTTATAGGAAGATATGACACCTTACTACTTGGTCAAATTAATAATATGTTGACATATATGAGCTGCATTATGAAGTAAACCACATAGAAAAAAGAAGTTTCCCGAGCAACACACAATCTCATCATAATATTTATATAATATTAAGACAACTCTGAATGCCATATGAATATTCGTGATATCCAGATAATATTAAGTGAAGATTGTAAGATAATATAATATTTGGAAAAAATATTGTGGTAATATTGTTTCTTTATATTGTTCTCATAACCTTTAGCAAATATCATCCTAATATTTAGTTTGTAACTACTGGTAATATTTCCATATGATATAAAGAAAATGTTATGTAGATGTTGTGACGTAATATTATCTACAAAACGTTCGAGTAATATTATATTAACATTAAAGTGTAATAATACAATAATATTTTGAAAATATGTTATTAACACTTTTCTGTGATTGTGTATTAAAAAGTAAATTTATATTACAATTTTTAATTCAAATTCATAATTCTTTGTATAAATTATCTGATATTAATATGTAGTATAAAATATAACACTTAACTCTAATTTGCAATATTGGTATTCTGAATATTCACAAATAGTCCAGGGAATAGAGACATATTTGCTTGCAAAAGGTTATGTAGTTCTAATTTTTAGATATGTTGTGTATATCGGTGCCCTAGTAAAAAACTCATGTTTTCGACCTTGTCGCCTCTGTGTGGGCACCGTCAAAATTCTGGACTTTTTTCAGTTTTTTGATATTTTTTACCAAAGCATTGCAGAGGAAAAAATTGTGACTAAAAGTTGTAAAACAGTACATTTGCTACAACTTTTGTATGCAAAATGTTTTTGTAGAGCAATTGAGTAGATAATTACACTTCATCAGAGTTACCAATTTTTCGTAAAAATGATACTTTTTTGAGATTTTTGATTTTTTTTAAAACAGTTTTATTACTATTTAATTAATTATTATTTTTATTAGTAATAATAATATAATGTTAATCTCAATAAATGAATTTATATAAATCAAAATATTAATCATGAAACCTGATGGGCAATTGAAATAGCAACATTAAAATGGAAAGATGAAGGAGCCAATTACCAATTTTTATAACTATACTAATGATAATGCAGATAGTATAGTAATAAGAAAAGTTATAACTTTCTACGTTTAGCTATGGTTTCTGGCTTCGAAGCTTCAGCCAGTTCTTCTTCAACTTTTTCCATTAGCAGCTCAGTTGGATCACCTTCATTTTAATCAGCTATGATGTCCACTGTATTTTCACAAGTTTGTGCAAAGCAGTGTTTACTAACGACAGAGCACCTGAGTCCGACCTTTCTACAGCTGCAGGCCTTATAGTGCATCTTTTCTTGCAGTGACAGAAAATGAAAGTCAGAATTGACTGAGGAACTGTATCCCTGGCGGTTTTAATAGGAACAAGTCCTTTACTGTCTTTCCTCCATCCCTAGTCCAGAGGATTTTTCATTTCGCTAATCCGTCTGGACTTGGCGATACGTGCGGAAGATATGGTACATAGTAGCATCCTATGTCGGTGGCAGCTTTGCAAGATTGAACTTGCTGCCAGTAACAGATTTGGAGAAGAGGTGGTGTAGTGCAAAGTATTTAATGTTATTGCCTTGTCACCACCATAAAGACGTAGAAGTATACGTTTTATGTGAAATTAATATTATACGTATTATTATTATTAATAATAATAATAAATTAAATAGTAATAAAACTGTTTTAAAAAAAATCAAAAAACTATCATTTTTACAAAAAATTTGTAACTTTGATGAAGCGTAACTATCTACCTAATGGTTCTACAAAAACATTTTTCATGCAAGAATTGTAGCAAATGTAATGCTCTACAATTTTTAATCAAAACGTTTTTCTCTGTAATGCTTTGGTAAAAAGATATTATCGAAAAACTGAAAAAAAGTCTGGAATTCGATGGTTTTTGTGGCCCCAGGGCGCCTGCACAAGGGCAATGAGGTCGAAAACTTGGGTTTTATAACTATAACTATATAACCTTTTGCAAGCAAAGGCCCCTTTTTCAGCCTCTATTCCCTGGACTAAAAGCGAACATGTTTTTTTTGTGATACATTATCAAAATGAAGTTTGATTCACATGCACAGAAGAATAGGTATGTACTTCTGTTTTATGTTTAAAGGTCCTACTTACCTGAAAATTTGAATTTATTCACATAAATTCTTTTTTAAACCTTTTAAAATTTGAAATAATAATTCGATTGAAACAGTAGTTCTTCGTTTTAAACAATAAATTTGTATTTCACTGACATGATTACTTAAGAGTTTTAAGAAGATTACAAGACATGTTAATAACTCTTTCTGTGTTTTGATATAAATATTGCAGATTTAACAGTAAAATTGATTTTAATTGCTTGGTAAAATTGCCTGTATCTTATTCTATCTTTTAAAAGTGGTTTATTGCTCTGACTGTCGGTTAGTCGGTCTTCTACTGTTGTATACAACTGAAACGTGCAAATTTCGGTACCTACCCTACAATCTTCAACACAAGTTTTACAACTTTGCATTTTGTTCTCATCTGCATTGATAAAATTAATTCATTATATAAAAAGTAAGTATGAAAATATCGACATGTATACATAAAGTAACATAAGAAATAATGACAATATTTGCAGAATACTAATTAAAAATAGTTTTTTTGTATTTTTTGTCTGCTTCCATAATTATTTTTCAAAATTCAAAATTTATTCAAATTAGTTATTAGATTAAATAACGCACTGCACTAAAGTTCATTTACTAATTGTAGTTATTTGCAGTTAAGTGATATTACATTTTCTATCTTTTTTTAGGTGTTACTACACTTTTGACCTCCTTTGAAGCAGATATCCCTCATAGAATTATATCTTTGCGTTTGTGAGCATTAGTATCTATTCATCAACAAATTAATATAGTTGGAAATTCACGAGAAAAATAAAATTCACATCTCATCAGGTGAAGATATCTACTCAGATGTAAGTAATATACAGTCTTAACTATGAAGTGTAGTTTAGAAGACTTTTATTTGATTTTGTTTCCAGTAGATGATGCAATCAAGTATGAACTTCAAAGACTGACTTAAAGATGTGTCTGCCAAGAAATATTTGAATTTTCTCATGAATGAGAAGGATCTAGAAAAAGATGGAGAATACTGTGACGTACTTTCAATTTCGAAATTAACTTTTGATGCTTGAATAAAATCAAACATGTTACCTATAAAGAATTGAACATATTCAGGCAATATTTATATTTTGTATTACTAGCATATTAGACAATGACATCTGATAGATAATTCACCAGCCAGAATCAGTGTACATTTTGATCTGAATAAGAATGGAATGCCTAGGAAAAACTGGAATATTAAGTTGGAATTTAAGGGTACAACAGAATAAAACAAAATGCGCCGAGACATAGCAAAGTATTCTGTCGGAATATAATGGAATAACTCGGAATACAGCAGTGCTGAAATATAATAGAAATACTTCGGAATAATTTCCACATGTTGGAATATAATGGGATAACTCAAAGAATGTATGAATAAATCAAAATATAAGGTAATATTCCAAAAAAAGCGGAATCACTACATTTTTTTGGAATAGTTTGATCAGGTCTTGGAGGTATATCAGATTTTATTCAAGACTAAGATTTCCAATATTTATTTTTCTTGTTTTATATACCCCTGGGTGTTTTATAAAATGGTGGGTTTTGCTATCTGGCTGTTTATAACTTTTTTATTAGAATACTAAGTTTCTGTTTTAAAACTACGTTTTAGTAAATTGACCAATGAGATACATCTCTAGGGCATGCTCCATAACATCAATACCTTATCACTTAGCTGAAGATGCAGTAAAGTTGTCTCTATACTCATATCATACAAATGCAATTTTGTAATACAGTGATGTTGTTCATGAGAAACAATTTGTGCATCTAGACGTCCTTTACCTGTATACATCTTACATGCATGCGTACCTTAGTAACGTGACACTGCTGATGTAATTATGTCACCATGACGTATCAAGTAATCTCCACCATTGTTTGCTCATCACTCAAAACACAAAATTCCTTTTCAGAAAAGTATTTATATTGCAACATTGTAAGTAGTTGGAAATATTTGAGATTTATTAAGGTCATTATCTTCAAGTGTTGTGTCTGTACAGGACATTGGCAAGCTCTTGTATTGTAAAAGACCAGTCAACACGAATTATAGGTGTATCCTACAGTTCAAAATGGACTCTTAAGAATTCTTGATTACACATTATTTGAAATTGGGCTTGCTTTTCTATCTAGCTTCCAAGTTGCTGTTTTTGTTGTTGCTGCTTTCATGCAACTTCCAAATTGAAGGGGCGGATGGATAAAGGTGCTATGTGACATTTTTCTGTTTTTTGAGATTTCAGTGTGAATCAAGATATGATGTGCTTTAGTAACCTATGGTATACCTTTTCTAGTCAGTCAAGCGTTACCTAATTCCTATATAAGCACAAAGGTGCTATGTAACACAATTCTTGCGTAAATAGTGTGAATAAAGAGGCTAACATCACAATTCAAAAATGTCACATAGCACCTTTATCCACCCACCCCTTCAATTATGACTAATACAAATTTAAAATATGTAAAAAGTGTATCTAACAATCATATTTTCATTTTACATACATATAAATAAGAAAAAGAAGTCTCATGTTGATAGATTTATTATTTTACATTTTAACAAACTTTTACAAAACTATGTGATGTAAACTATTCAGTTCAATGTTTTTATTATTCGGTTCTTTTAAGTACTTTTAAATAATCAGTGCTTTTCAAAATATTTCTTTTTCTCCACAGGATTTGGTATAATCTAAAAATTAATGGTATAAACATAACGAATATTAAAATAGTTTTAAAACTTACTGTATCTTGTCCTGGTTTCCATCCAGCTGGACATACTTCTCCATGTTTATCGGTATACTGAAATGCTTGTACTAATCTTAAAGTTTCATCAACACTTCTACCAACTGGTAAATCATTCATAGTTATCTGACGTAATACACCTTTGGGATCAACAATGAATAAACCTCTGCAACAATAGTCTGAATGCTTATGAAATGCTGATTAAATCTTCCCACTTATATTTATACCTTAAGGTATGGCCAACATCCTCCAAAAATACACCATAATCTTTTGAGATGCTATGGTTTAAATCGGAAAGTAATGGAATACTGACTTTTCCTAAACCACCTTCTTTTCTTGGTGTGTTTATCCATGCTAAGTGTGTAAAATGCGAATCAACGGAACAACCAACAACCTCGGTATTAATTTTTCTAAATTCCTCGACTCTATCACTAAAGGCTATAATTTCTGTAGGGCATACAAAAGTGCTACAAATACAAAACTTATTAAGTTTGGTTTTAAAGAAGAATATCAAATACTCACAAATCTAATGGATAAAAGAAGAAAACTAAATATTTTCCTAAGAAATCAGTTAATTTTAATTGTACAAATTCTCCATTTATAACAGCCGTACTTTCCCAAAATGGTGCAGGTTTGGCTACTGCAATAAGAAATAATTTGTAATAATTGTAGAACCTTCAGGATTTCAGAAATGGGTTACTTACTAACAGCTTTGGTCCATTGTAATTTATGCTCGGAAGTTTCAGGATTAGCACCCAAAGGATACACACTTCCACCAGCATAAGAATGACAGGATTCGTCATCAGGTACAGCAGCGAATACAAAAATCACATTTATTAACAAAATAAATAGATTAGCATAATTTGTCATTTTTTTAGGTTAGACGCGGCACACACCAACGTGGGCCACACTCCGAGAAAATACGACAGATTATTCCAAAAGCCTTTTATCGAATAAAGATATCGTTGCACTAATATATATTGCTACCGTTGTTGATTTATTACTTTTTGTAACTTGTTATTATAGAAAATCCAATATATCTGTCAAAAACTACAGCGGCGTCGTAAATTTAAGCGGCCATTGGCAATGTTGCCATGGTGATTATTTAAGGTACTAATAGTCCCACCAGATTTTAAACAAAGCTACTATACTTTTAGTTTAGTTCGTTTAGTTGATTTTATTTGTAAAAGAAATGGAACAGGAAGAAGTAAAGTCAATCACAAGTGTTGAAAGTGACGAAGATGATTATGGAAATTATTGTAAGTTTAATTAAAAATTAAAATAATTATTTTATTCGCTGGTTTAATATTGATTAAACAAGTTTGTGACTGTATTTTCATGCGGACATTTAAGAGTTTTCTGTATTTAAAAAATCGCTGAATTTCTGTTTAGTAATTAACACATTCTTTATTTTTGTTAGTGTATTTAAAAATGCATTATTATAATGTGTATTTTTATTTATAGTAAAAGTAAATAGCTAAGTAATAAAGGAGAAGCCTTAAAAGTAAAATAATAGTTAAAGCTGAAAGTAAACTAGATTCCAAATATTTACTATTACAACACGTTTTCATACAGTACATAATTTAAAACTGAAACAAAATTATTTATGTATTAAATAGTAATTAGAACGAGTTGATTATAGAATAATGAAAATTGCTAAGGTATAAATAAAATAAACAGTAGCTACATTTTCCAATACGTATAATATCTAGAAAAAAGCTTTACGTAGAAGATTAAATTATAATGACTAAACAGCTAAATAATAGTTATTTACGCAACAAGGGTCTAAAGCACAAATTTTAAACTTTCCCACTCGTACCAAAATGTTTCTTTTTACACCCGAGTTGCATACAACGCTTTTTCTAGTCTAGTCAAAACATTAAAAAATAGAAAATTTTATTGAAATAAATGCGTTTGTTGTCATCACAGTTGTCATTCTACTTTAGGTACTGCTTTGAATGCGCAAAGTAGCTACTATACTGCTATAAAAAAATCAGATTTTAATTGTCTAGAACAGAATTGCTCGTAATGATAAATACAATTTGTGCCATAAATCCATAATAGTTTTCAAAATATGGCCAATTAGAAATCTTTAGATCTGACAACACTGTATGATTAAATTTAAATTAGACTTTTCTAAATTTAACAGTGCTTTTTGTAAAGTTGATGGTTATCCTAAATTCCTAGCAATATGCAATATGCACAAAATAAAAACTTGCTTTATTTCATGTATTCTTGCAGTGTAATACAATGCAAAACAAAAAGACAGCAAGACGAGAGAAAGAAATAATCTTAAATCTTTTCATAAAATTTAGATGTTCACAATTAAAAGTCAGAAACTGTTATGAAAAATGGTTTTATTCTATTACTTTAGTAAAAATAATTTTATAATAAATTTTCAATGTGAGCACCATTAACTTCTTGGCATTTTCATTCGTTGAATTAACTCTTATTCGGTTTGGATTTCTTCTTCGTAAACTAGATTCTTCAACGCACCTCATAAGAAGAAGTCCAATAGGTTTAAGACTGTTTCGTTTAGCCATTGTCTCGTTTAAACACCCCAACTCTATCCATTTGGAACCACATGTCTCTTCTAACGGCGTAAAGAATATCGTCCAATAAATCTAATAGATTATTTTCGAGGAAGTCTACAAGATTGGCTGAATTGTAGGAAGTAAAATATGAGGACCAATTAAAGCATTTCCGATAATTCCAACCCATACATTAGCACTGAATCTAAATTGATGGCGTGAGGGTTTTCGTCAGCCCACAGATGCATACTGTGAACATTAAAGATTCCATTTCGTGTAAACGTTGCTTCATCTGTCCACAAAACTTTTTCAATAAATTCTGGAATAGCATCTTGTCGTCGATTTAACCATCGCCAGAATCTCAAACGATGCGGATAATCTTTGGGAAGCAATGTCTGAACATTTTGAAAGTGATATGGGTGAAGGCCATTTTCTTCAAAGTTTCGTGAATACTACTATGGCAGACATTATGCATTTGTGCAGCAGATCGGGTACATAAACTTGGATCGTTATCAAATGAGTTTAAAATGTTCTTTCCTACCTGTGACAGCAGCTTATTTCGTGGGCGGCCTCTGTTTGCCAAAGATGTAGATTCGATACGTATAGTTTCGCGTAACCGTTGATCTAATCGTCGAATAACGTCTGATAACGTTTGCGTCAGGATGCCTTCTGTTTGGATATCGCTACGCGTATAACATTTGAGCAGCTCTAAAGTTACTTTGGCATTTTCCTAATATCAAATACACGTCTGCATACTCGTTGAAACTGTACGCCATGACAAAAACTTACTTAAAATTCTAAGAACACGGAATTATAAACTAAATACTTAACAGTCTAAACACGACAAACACGTATAAAAACGAAACAAGAAAAAACAAAAAGAACAAAATTCACTTTTCTTGATTGAAAGATATAACTTGTATTAAATATATTTTTTTAAACATACACGTATACTTAAAGGAAGAAATCCTTTTTTTCTGTGTATAGTAAAAAACAAATTCTTGTCTGAAACATTTTTTTATTCGACTTCATTTTTCAAAGATATTAACAAATTAACGAAGTTAATTGTGATACCAATTACCGACACCAAACAAAAGACGATCGCAAACTGAGCCCAATAACGATTTTCTTTCCGTCGGAGGCGCTGTTGTTCTAGATTAAATTTGACAAATTTAAACGTCGGTTTATAAGTGTGAGGTTATTAAAACTTTAATTTTAGAAAAATGTAATAAATAATGCGGTTTCGGAAATTTAACTTGTATTTTTGATCTGATCATGCAAATTACATGACAGAGTGATTTGGGTTAATCCGATTTATTCAGAAACGGTTGCGCAACCACTACGAAATCTGTTTTGCAACAATTTATAAAGACATAATTGTGAAAGTAATAAAGATGACGACGAGGTAATAGAAAATATGCACTTTCTCAAAAAAACTTTGCAAAGAATAAAGAATACGCAACAACAACGCATTAATAATTATTTTTTTCTAACATTTAAATTTTAAAAACCTTAAACTTATATAAACTGACGTTTAAACTTGTCAAATTTAATCTAGAACAACAGCGCCTCTAACAGAAAGAAAATCGTTATTGAGCTCAATTTGCGATCGTCTTTTGTTTGGTGTTAGTACTTGGTACCACAATCAACTCGCTTTGCTAGTACCCTACTAGTACTATGTATATTATTACGAAGGTCCTATATACGAGGGCTGTTTGACGGAAGTGTGACATTTCAATAAAGAACAGGTTTAGCCTAGATTTTTTTTATTATTTTTCAACATAGTTCCCTTCAAGTGCTACACACTTAGTCCAACGACTTTCCAATTTCTTTAAGCCTTCTGAGAAATGTTCTTTTGGCAACTCGTCAAAATAGGCCTGCGTTGCAGCAATAACCTCTTCATTTGATGCGAATTTTTTTCCTGCGAGAGATTTTTTCAAATTCGGAAATAAAAAAAGTCTCTTGGGGCCAGATCCGGTGAGTATGGTAGATGGGGAAGCAGTTCGTAGCGTAATTGTACCAATTTAGCGGTTGCAATTGCAGATGAATGAGATGGGGCGTTGTCGTAATGAAAGAGCACTTTCTTACGTGCCAAATGTGGGCGTTTTTTCTTTAAGATAACATCAAAACGGGTCAATAAATCAGCATAATATTGGCCAGTTATTGTTTTACCCCTTTCCAAATAGTCAATATGGATTATGCCTTTAGAATCCCAAAAAATAGTCGCCATGACCTTATTAGCCGAGTGACCAATTTTAGTCTTCTTTGGTGCACGTTCGGCTGGTGATATCCATTGTTTCACTGTTCCTTTGTCTCAGGGGTATGGTGGTGGATCCAGGTTTCGTCAACAGTCACATATCGGCGAAAAAACTCAACTGGATTACGTTGTAACATGACCAAACATTGATTTGAAGGTTGAACACGAATTCTCATTTGGTCCACTGTGAGTAATCGCGGCACCCATCTTGCCGATACCTTTTTAATATACAAATGTTCGTGTAAAATATTATGCACCCGTTCGATTGAGATGCCAACAGCATCAACTATCTCGCGCACTTTCAAACGTCGATCAGCCATTACCATATTATGGATTTTGTCAACGATTTCCTTAGTAGTGACCGTTTGTAAGGGCCCGGGGCGTTCACCATCGTCAGTGCTCATACGGCCAGTTTTAAATGATTTAAACCACTTGGAAACCATTCCATGCGATGGAGCAGATTCACCGTAATATTTCCGTAATTTCTCCTCAGTTTCTTTCACTGTTTTTCCACGTAAAAAATAATGTTTAATTAAAACACGAAATTCACGTTTTTCCATATTTACAAAATAGCACAAACTTAATTGATTTCTATAACTGTCAAATGTATACTATTTCACAGATTGACATGAAATTTGGAGGTTAAGCCTCTAAAAGACTGACGTATATGCTAATGTTTTCGATTTACCGATATCAGCGCCATCTAGCGGAAAGTCACGCTTCCGTCAAACAGCCCTCGTATGTACAGTGCGTAAATAAAGTAACGCATAATAGTTATTTATACAGTGTGTCCGAAAACTATGAAATATTCTACTTAGGTGTATACCTATGAAATGAGACTTTCAGCTATTAGACCACAGATGTCGCTAGGAGTATTTTTAAACTGTCCCAAATGTCTTATTTTTTTCGTCTGTCATCTGTCAACAATATTCAATTCATTGTTTGTGATGTTTCATACAACAACGCATTTTTTTCGCTCTTAAAAATGTCGAATTTCGTGCCTTCAAACTACGATTTGCGGACATCGTTGATTTTCTGTTATCAATTGAAGAAAAACGCTTCTCAAGCTCATCAAATGCTTATAGAAGCTTACGGTGGACATGCTCTAAGCAGAGCACAGTGCTTCAGGTGGTTTTAAAAATTCCGAAGTGGTGATTTTAGCGTGGAGAACGAGGAACGTGGCCGGCCACCGAAAAAGTTTGAGGACACCGAATTGCAAGCATTGTTGAATGAAGATGATGGTCAAACGCAAGAAATGATGGCAGAGCAGTTGGGAGTGACCCAAAAAACCATTTGCAAACGTTTGAAAGACATGGGCATGATTTTAAAGGTCGGAAGATGGGTGCCGCATGAACTGACTGAAAGGCAGCAAGAGAACCGAAAAACCACTTGTGAAATGCTGCTCTCCCGGTTCAAAAGGAAGTCTTTTTTTGCATCGAATCGTTACGGGTGTATTTCTCCAATCCCAAGCGTAAACGATCGTATGGTCCGCCCGGCCACAGGCCAAAATCAACGGCCAAACCAAATCGCTTCGGCCGCAAGGCAATGCTGTGTGTTTTCTGGGATCAGCATGGTATGATTTGGTACGAGCTATTAAAACCAGGTGAAACAGTTGACGGTGCACGCTACCAACGACAATTGGCCGATTTGAACAGCGCTATACACCGAAAACGCCCAGAATATGCCGATCGGCGTCACAAAGTAATTTTTCTTGATGACAATGCATCACCACATCGAACAAGAGCGACCCGGGAATTGGTGGAGACGTACGATTGGGAACCGCTGGTGCATGCGGCTTACTCACCAGACTTGGCGCCTTCCGATTATCATTTGTTTGCATCGATGGGCCACGCACTTTCCGAGCAGCGCTTCAATTCTCACGAAGAAGCCAAAAAATGGCTCGATGATAGGTTTGCGGCCAAAGACGGCCAATTTTTTTGGCGCGGCATTCACAAATTGCCTGAGAGATGGGTAAAATGTGTCGCTAGCGATGGCTATTATTTTGAAGATTAAATTTGTAACCATTTTTTGTTAATAAACGTTTAAAATTGAAAAAAAAAGTCTCATTTCATAGGTATACACCTGGTATATGTATACCTCAGTAAATATGCATTTTATGAAAAGATGTTTTACATTACAGGCCAATACTAAATGACTATTAAAAAAAAACAAAAGCGCAACGAATAACATTTCAGTTTTCTTGAATGGAAAGGTACCCCTTTATTGTACTCAACTGATAGAGAATGTTTTTCCTTTTTTGATGATGTAAAACTTTGATATACTGGCATAGTAGATTTTGATTAAAACGCAAAAAAGTGTTTGAGAGTTTATTTCAATATACTTGAATGCTGTTTTGACCTCCAAAAGAGCCATACGAATTGAGACAGATATATGTATAAATGATGCCTTCATAATGAATATAAAAAATGTACATGTTACCAGTGGCGGCTCGTGGTATTGTGCGGTGGTAGAGCCACGGCTTTGCGGTTCAATGTGGGGGGAGTGAGGGGGGGGGGATAAAATTTTTAGTACAACATTGCATATTTTCTTTGAAATAAACATTTCTATTAAATTTTCTGTTTCATCCTTTAGAACTGGATTTCGAAGTGAAGACACCCTGTGTTTTCGAAATATCTAAATCCGACAGAGGTCTTCCGAATTTTTTATTTTGATCTTTTCTTCCAAAGAATAGGTAAAAAAAGATTTTTTTAAAAGTTCACGTATTGCGTTCATATTGCACTTCATATTCACCCTTTACCTCAGGTTTCAAAACGGGCGTAGCGTAAATAATAACAGTTTTTTGATGATTGTAGCTCTGTCTTCTTTATGGTGGGCGAGACTCGGCTACAGAGGCTGCAAAGGCTACAAAATCACATAATGCGTGTCATTACAAGGTCTAATAGATATACACCAATTAAACACTTACATTATACTTTGAATTTCATACCGCTACGACGAAGAACTATTCAAAATCTAATTTTTATTTATAAAGTTATTAAGAAAACAGCACCGATATATTTCATATTTATACAAGATAATGAAATACATCAGTACGGAACTAGAACGGCTACAGATGATCGAATAGTATATGTTAGCAGCAAAACTACATGCGAATCAATTTTTGAAAAAGGAATTCAGATATTTAATAGGTTGCCAGATGCAACACGAAATGCACCCAATGTTAAACAGTTTAGAAATATCAGAAACCTCGACTTTGATATGCTTTAAGTGCTACGTCTTTAATGTCATTACTGTAAATGTTTAATGTAATCCAATTGTTATTAATGTGTACAAGATTTTACTGATTTACTTTTAATTTTATATTTAAGTACATCTGATACGCACATTATATATTTTATTATCTTAAAATGTTTGCGGTGTACTGTACTATATTGGTTTTATGTGTTTTTATATTTTATCTTTTATTATTATACAGTGTGTCCGAAAAGTATGGAATATCCTATATATCTCAGTAAATATGCATTTTATGGAAATATGTTTCGTATAAAAGTTGTTTAGTGTTTAGTTTTACATTGCAAAGCAATACCAAATAACTATTTTTTAAAAAAACAAAAGCGCAACGAATAATGCTTCAATTTTTTTTTAATGGGAATGTCCCTTTATTGTACTCATTTGATAGAGAATGTTTTTCTCTTTTCAATGATGTAAAACTTTGATACACTTGCTTAAGTAAATTTTGATTAAAAAGCAAAAAATTGTTTGAATAACGCTTAAAAGTTTATCTATTCATCTGTTACCTTTCCAGACGCGGTCTTTTAAATTTTCAATATCATCTAGTCACATTATGGTCGGTGTGATACACTTTTGTTTGTTGCAACAATTGAATGCGTCGTAGAAATGTCAGTTAATAACCGAACTGAAGCGAAAAGTTATTTGTTTAATTAATTTAAGCATTTTGATTAACGTGAGGATAACAAAGTTACAAAAATAGGACTTGCTATGGATCATTTATCAGAAAAACATCGTATCGAAATTTTAATGATGCTGGGATATGGAGACAGAAGGAGAACACAGGAGGAAGTTTTCAATTTGTTTAATAACGTGCACCCCGAATACCATATTTCTCAGTCTACTGTAAGTAAAATTTTGCATAAATTTCATAAGACGGGTTCTGTCAAAGATCGTCCAAAAACGGGCAGATCTAAAGCTCTAAATAATGAACAACGTGAGAATATAATGTTGGCTGTCGTGGAAAATCCACATGTTTCTGTTGGACAAATTGCTCGTGAACATACTTTGAAGAAATCCACTGCACACGAAGTTCTAAGAAAGGAGAAGTGGCATCCGTATAAACCCTGTAAAGTTCAAGAATTATTAGAAGATGATTTAAATCGAAGATTGCAATTTTGCGAAGAAATAACACATAGGCTTCAGAAAAATGCAGATTTTCATAAAAATATCCTCTTCACTGATGAGGCAACGTTTTGTTTGAATGGTACCATTAACAAACAAAACACGCGCTACTGGTCTTTGCTAAATCCTGGCTGGTATGTAGAAGGGCACACCCAATATCAGCAGAAAGTCAATGTCTGGGCAGGAATTATTGGAACCCAAATTTTGGGATTTTTTTTTATAGACATAATTTAACAGCGGATGCTTATCTAGATTTTTTAAGATTTGACTTAGTTCCTGCTTTAGCTGTTCTATTGCCTAATGAACTAGATCCAGATGTACCCCATAACAGAATATGGTTGCAACAAGACGGGACTCTTCCTCATTTCGGAATTAATGTCCGACAGTTTCTTGATAATACTTTCCCTTATCGATGGATAGGCAGAAGAGATGCAGTAGAATGGCCAGCTCGCTCGCCGGATTTAAGTCCACTTGATTTTTTTCTGTGGGGCCATTTTAAAAATTAGGTTTATGTCGATATGCCTGAAGATATTGAAACTCTAAAAGACCGTATTAGAGCAGAGATTAGAGCTATCACATCAGAAACAATTTAAAATGCAGTAAACGAATTTGAAAGACGACTTTATCATTGCCAAGCTGTAAATGGTGCACACTTTAAACACCTTCTATGTACTGTAGAGTGTAGTTATACAAAATTTTCAATTCGTAACAGATGAATATTGAAATAAACTTTCAAACAATTTTTTGCGTTTTAATCCAAATTTACTTATGCAAATGTATCAGTTTTACATCATTGAAAAGAGAACAACATTCTCTATCAAATGAGTACAATTAAGGGATACCTTCCCATTAAAAAAAATTAAAGCATTATTTGTTGCGCTTTTGTTTTTTTAAAAAATAGTTATTTGGTATTGCCCTGTAATGTAAATCTAAAAACTAAACAACTTTTATATGAAACATTTTTCCAGAAAATGCATATTTACTGAGATATATAGGATATTCCATACTTTTCGGACACACTGTATATTTATATTTGTGTGTCCAGTAACTTGTTTATATTGATATGTAAAAATAGCGATGCTAAATAAAAGATATATTATTATTATATGACACAACCGCAACGAGTGTCGATGTGAACAGGTTGTGTTTTGCTCGCAGAACACATGACCATGAGTCACTTGCAATTTGGCTCAACGTTTTCGCTAACTCCGAACACCCTCGCTTACCCGCCGCCCCCGCTAAAGTTCGTAGCCACTTAAACGCATTGGAGCCACACTTTGACTGGCACCACTCTTTTATTTTTATCATTTTGTACGCGCGGTGTTCACTTGTTCAGTACATTTATATTTATAAAATAGCAATTTTTTAATTTTTTAATTTCTGGTTAAGGTCAGACTTTAAAGGAAAAACTTTTAAGACAATAAAATGTCTGTGGTGGTGTCATGGCTCCTTGGCTCCTTATAACGGGCCGCCACCGTATGTTACCCATTGAATGTAAACTATCTACGTTGTAAGTACTCAACATGTGATAATGATATTTCTTTGCATAACAGCATTTTTACAGTTAGTGCCAATAAAGAGTAAGAAACTGCCTTGCTTTTAGTTATTAACTGACTGTATCCATATCCCACATCGTTTTTTTCGTAGGGTTTATTTGAGAAAGAATACAAATGAGCATTATCGACTGTATTTCTATAATTATCGTGACAATCTACTACATAACAAAATACGCATTTTTTCTTCTTAGTATTATATTACAGTAATAATTAATTAATTTAGATCTAAAATAATTTGACAGGTACGGAATAGTACAGTCTGCGCATTATTAAATGAGACTCGAGCTGCAGCATACCTGGCAGAAATCTGCAAAATTTTCGAGTTCAAAGATAAGTCGACACATCAACTGGCAATTGGCAACTAGACAATGATTGATTTTTGTAAAATAGTTTTATATTTTAGAAAAACGCAAAGAAACAATTTTGAAAAATGCTTCTGTTCGAGTCTCATTTAATAATGCGCAGACTGTACCTATACTAAATACGACTAAGTAATTCGCTAGAGGCGCCACGTAAAACTCCGCGCAAAGCCTATAACCTATTCAGCAACACTCTCAAAATGAGCTATCACACAAGTACCCTTCATATTAATTTTTTTTTCAAAATGACGTGTTGCTACATCTTGAAATTTGAAACAAGTTTTCTTTGCTTATAATGTTTCTGAGAAAAGATTAAAATCGACCTATTCGAATATTTTTTAAAAACGTAAAATTAACGTTATAAATGAACGTTAGTGTAGTAGTAGTCCCTATCCTACTTCTGCCACCGTCTCTGAAAGCAATTTGTGTGCCTCAAGAAAGGAGCACCATCTTCGAGTTCAACAGCTTTTTCTTCGCCATATTGAACAACGCTTTTGCAGTATTTAGCTTCCCACAACATCGCCCGCGACAGCCTTTCCATACGCATGCATTGCCCCAGTCGCGGGCATCACATATCGACCTTTACACAACATTTGGCGCATCATATCAAAGTTACACGTGGGCACGTTCTGTTCATTCGGGTGCACTTGCTCTCGACAATTACGACTGCCAAGATCAAACGTATTTCTTCACATCCACACCGGCGGCGCCGCCGCGCTTAGACGATTTTATCACCATTCCTGCCAAGACGCCTGCGTCACCACCACCTACTGAATACGGCTGCGACTACTACTGCTAGGGGTACGTTATACAATTCTCACATTCCTTTTATTTTGGAATTAGACAAAATGCCTTCAGTTAATATTAATTATTATTAATACATAAACATTTGTCAGCTTTGTATTTTAAAGTAAATGTAAATTTATCATTTTAGGATACCAAGGTCGCAGCTAGGATTATTGAATTTCAGGGAGGGGGGTTCACGAGCGTTCATGGAGATCCCCTGGGCTCAATAAAAAAAACAATTTGTAATGAATAATACAGTTATTAAAACAACAAGTAGCAAACAACCCCCTAACTACGGCCTTGTAGAATACAATCCATTTTAGGCCGAAATTCTATTTAAATAGGTACTGGAAATGGGCTGAATTGCTCCAATTCATTACCTTTTTATGGAATTGACCGTTGATAACTACTTTAAGAAACTTGTAGCTTCTTCCAAAAATTTTTGATTTAGACAGTTATACTCTTTCTGCTGTTTATAATATCCACATAATCTTGGTATCAAAAAATTGTAATAGAGAAACAGGCAAATTTATACCCTCAAAGATAATTTCTTGTATCTGGTCTTACTCTATATAGTTATACCTTTGTTCTGCCTTAACATAGGCTCAGACGTAAGTAGGCCAGTCAATTTACTAAGCCAATAGTAAGAAACCAAGTTTGCAGCTTTGGAAGACCTGTGCAAGCTACGTAATATCCAAAAAACGGCGAAATCTTCGAAATTTCTACGCTTTTTGCTCAATATCTCCTACAGTATGCGTCCGAGAAAAAAAGTTATACTTACCTTTGCTCAAGTCGATTAAATCTGCTAAAATTTGAGCCCTTCAGTACCTTTCGAGATACAGCCCTTCAAACATTGGGCATTTGTTCCAAAAAGTGAAAAACTTTTGTTTCAGTCATGTATTTTGTCTAATATAGGAAAAAATACTCATCCAACGAGGACGTGAATTTGAAATACATTTATTTAAGTTTAATTTGAGCTCCGACGAGCATCCATATGGCCAATGGTTCTCTCAAAAATAGCATATAACCAAAAACCTGGAAAAATTGACTTTGGGAAAAATCATTGAAAAAAGTTCACGTAGTAATGTAATTTTTTTATTAAAAAAGAAGATATAAAATAGATAATAAATATTTACATGTGCAAAAACAAGAATCTCGTTATAATTTCATCAGTTCAGTTTTGATGATCCTGGTTTCGAGATTTTCTCATCGTCGTTTTGTAAACATAGGGTAGCCTTCCTCGTCGTCGGAATCCTCAAGTTGAAGAAATGGCACGTTTTGGCATGATTTGCCACCACAAAATTAACAAAGGCTCGAGCATTTCAGTCCAGCTTTGCAGCAGCTGCAACCGCCGCTGCAACATTTTCTGCATTTACAGGAATTTATGCGCAGTAGAAGCTCAGGAGCGGGGTCCGTGGTGGCGGTGAAGGGGGTAAAACCCTGATCATCGAGCTTCCACCCCCATTGTGTAGAACGTTTGTTAACCCCAAACCACTTTTGAACTTGGCGGTAAGTTTTGTAGGCTTGGTGGCTTGCTGCATCTTTTGTTGGGGGCAAACGAGCAAGATTAATTTTGGTGTTGATTGCAGATGCAACGAGTAACTGGTAGCGGAAGCTATTCAAAGTATCTTTTTTAAAATCACTCCCTACAGAGCCAGGAAGCACTTCTCCCCAGCTTTGCTATGGCTTCGTGACTCGAATCTGGCTTCAGCCAGTTCCAAAAGGTGGAAATTTTTGTTCAAGATGGTGATCAACTTGGTTTTACCCTGGTTAAAGGTGCAGATGTGGTGTCGCCCCACTGAACGCATGTATAAGAAGCACTGCCCCTGGTAAGTGTTGAGAGGATCCATGGGTGTAAGAGGAGCTTGAATAATGATAACAGCTGGCTTCACCTCTGCTACTCTTTTGTAGGTAGACGTTTGTTGTGTCTGAGCTCAAACCATTGAGGAGGACGAGGAGGGCCACATGTTTGTTGAGATGATTTTTCACAGTTTTTATATCAGGGACGTAATTCTCTTTAATCTGTTTCAATAGCTCATCTAGCGAGAATTGACATTCGTCACGGTTTTCCTAGTGGTATGAGTAGACACACTCCATGACCTCATCTACATCATTCGTTGGTCGATACCCTCTCTTCTGCCCATTTGTTGACGGCTTACTAAACAACTTTTTGTAACACAGGTTGTGGTGCTTTGCTTCAGCAGCTACTAAGTCATTTTCAGTTGTGAGGCGCTGTATAATCTTCTCTTCCCATTTATCACCGCCACGCTCAGCTGCTTCTAGAAGTGTTATCCTCACATCCAGCTTCTCAACTTTGTGGACGTTATTCTGTCGTACATAGGGCAGATTTTTCTGGAGCCTGATATATTGTTCAGTGATATCCTCATCACACAAAAACAAATTGTTTTGAGATTTCAGCCACTTGATGATCTGATTAGCGATGCTTTGGAAACAGAATCTCCTCCACGACGAACAAATGCTTCAAATTGCTTTCAACAGTGTACCTCTTTCTACCTGCATCATGGATAGTGATTTCTTTAAGTTTTTGAAGGAAAGTTTGATTCTCTTAAAGCACACGTTTCACACTCGCGTTAATAAGTGAGAGAATACCTGATTTCTTAACGACAATGACTGGGCCTTCCTCCAGTGCTTTGCGACTTATAAAACCGCCCGGTGGAATAGGCATTTCACTATACTATATGGTTGTCCACTAATGTAAGTTGCTAATTCACAGTCCGAACAGTTCGATTTAGATGAAAAAATTGACGAAAATACAGAATTACGAAATCGACTGAATTGGTATTTTTTAGATGTCAATGTACCGAAATACGAAAATAAACTGACCCCTTATAAAAAATTGCAAATACTTTTGAAAATATCTTTTACATGTCTGAGGGTATCAAATAAAAATGCAAGGCTAATTGATACTTTTTATTGTGCGGCCTTTTCAGCCTCTGCTGCCCTTTTAGGTAAATTACGTTCTATGCTTGGGTTGTAAAAGATTTGCAAAATTATGTCGAACGAAAGAAGACATGAATTTAGCAAAAGTCACGTACAAGGTATGAAATATATGACTTTGTAGAAAAATTATAGAGGAATGAAGAATACCCAATACAAAGATATGTGCTACCCTTCTAGGTAAATTAGGTTATACGATTTTGCAAAATTATATCGAACTCACCTTAAATTAAACAGAAAGAAATAATTGCTTTTATCTTATTTATTACCCGTGTATACAATACTAACAAAAAGTACGTAACTAAAATACGTTGCTTTTTCACTTTTTGAAACAAATGTCAATGTTTAAAGGGCTCTATCTCAGAAAATGCTGGACGTACGAAGTTTGGAAGGGCCCAAATTTTAGAAAATTTAATCTACTGTAAAAAAGGAAGGTATAACTTTTCCTTCCAGACGCATACTTTAGAAGGTATTGAACAAAAAGGGAAAAAATTTCGAAAATTTCGCTGTTTTTTGGGTATTACGTAGCTCTCACAGGTCTTATTCAAGGCTGCAAACTTGGTCTCTTACTATTGGCTTCGGTCCTATCAATATGTAAAAAAACTAGAATTATATGACCTTTTGCAAGGTCGAGAACTTTTTTGTGTCTAATTAGATTGGACTAAAGACCGATCTTTCTAATTTGTGTCTTTTGATCTTATCTCGTCACAGTAAGAGAACTTCTAAGATGGTACGTGAATAGAAATTAGTATTTTTTTTGGAAGTGTTTAAAGTTTATCTTACTAACAAACCGTATCTGTAAATTTATCCCGTCTGATCTTGTTTGAGCCCTCAAGTAAAAATCAATATCCTAACGGTACTCTTTTTAGAATGGTTATAAAAGGGTACCTAAAGGACAGTATACTTTTGGTGGTCGAGGTGACCACACCAACGGCAGAAATAAATAAAGTAAAGTTGCTATACTTAAGTGAGTTGTTTAATTTGCATAAAAGAAGAAATTCAGCACATTATCCAACATGGTCCTTCGAGCCGGATATTAAAATAAGTAAATTAGATTGGGAATAATTCGAGTTTGCCACAGTGGATCGAAAACAGTAAATCAACAATTTACTGGAAGTACCGTGATTCATCGATTGGTCAGCGAGTGTATAACGGTCCTGTGCTGCATAGTGAAGACTCGTCAGGTTACCTGGGTTCATCCACAAATTTGCAATTTTCGAAAACTGCAGGGTGCAGAAAGAAGGCCTTCAAGTAAGTGAGCCGTTAATTCTTTCCTTTGTACTCGTATTCCATTGTTAAAGAATTTACCTGTACCTTTTGTACTGCTAGATTTGGGCTACATTTTAAGAAAGTAAATATTTTATTTAAAAAGTATTTATTCAAAGTAATTACAAAATGTCAGAAAATAAAGAAAACAAAGAATTAAAGCAATTGATTAGGCAAAGAGGTTCATTAAAAGCTCGATTAACTCTTTTTAAATCTTATGTAGAGGATTTAAAACAAATGGAAACAGATAATGATATAGTTGATGAGGTATTAATAGAATTGCGTCAGCGTTTAGAAAAATAAGAAAGGGTTGTAGATGAATTTGAGAAAATTCAAGCTGAAATCGAACAACTTAACGAAGATGATGACGAAAACATGAAAGAGTTCGAAAAGGCTTATTATTCATCAAATTCATCTGCCAAGTGTGTATTAAATAAATTTTCGAAAGAAACGACAGACGTGCAGTCAAAACAAGATACCACCTCTACCGTTCCGGTTAAGTCTCATAATAGCATACAGGAAGTACAATCGGTTAAGCTTCCCGTGATACAATTGCCGAAGTATCACGGATGTTATGATAATTGGTTAGAATTTCGCGATACATTTGAATCTCTCATTCACACGAATACAAGTATAAGTGACATTTAGAAGTTTCACTATTTACGAGCATCCCTGGAGGGAGATGCGTCTCAAGTAATTAATTCTCTAGAGTTTTCCGCGTTAAATTATTCAATCGCATGGCAACCTTTATGTGAACTTTTTAATAATACGCAGTTGTTAGTGCATAGTCATGTCAAAGCAATCTTTAATTTACCTTGCATCACATCAGAATCATCGGCAACATTAAGAAAAATGATAGACGATATTTCCAAACATCTTCGCACGTTGAAAGCTTTAGCACAGCCAGTAGAGTATTGGGATACTCTTCTCATTTATATATTAAGCAATAAATTAGACGAACGGACTTCTAGAAAATGGCAGGAATATAAAGTATAGGTAGATCTTCCCACGTTAGACGATTTAAAAGAGTATTAAAGGACGAGCTGATCTTTTAGAAACGTTAGAAGGTAATAAAAAGGGTTTTTCTAAGAACGCAAAAGAAAAAGTTGTTACAAGCGGCACGTTTATGTTAAACGTCATGTAGTGTATTGTATGTAAGGGTACACACAATATTTATGAGTGTCCGGAATTTTTAAAATTGACTCCCGAGAAACGTGGGGATAAAGCTAGAGAATACAAGCTATTGTGATGATATTAAAAATGTAAATGTGATGATATTAAAAATGTAGTGATATTTGAAAATGATAAAAAAAGAGAGTATAAAAAAAAATTTGTTTTTTGTTTGATAAATGTAATGACAGTAAAATAAAAATAAATTAATATTGTCAAGAAAATAGCGTTTTAATAAAAAAATTAAGAACCAAACGAAAAAAAATAAGGACCCTGAGAAAAAGAGCTCTCCATATCATAACATAAAAAATTGGCGTTCCAACGTGGTAGGGCAAGTTATTTAACTTTTATTTAAAAGACATAATTATCATTTTGTTAGTTGTCTGTTGGTAGTGGAAAGATGTCAAAGCGAGGTAAATCGGTAGATAGTAGAAAAAGGGACAAAAGAGAGGAAGAAAATATTGAAATTGAACAGATGGAAGAAGAAAGTACAAGTATGGAGGAGACCATGGGAGATGTTGAAAAGGGAGATAAAGAGCAGAAAGAAATAAGACAACAACAACCAGATTTACTTAAAATATTAATAGAAATGAAACAAGACTAAGATAAAAGATTTGAAGACCAAACTAAAAGATTTGAAGACCAAACTAAAAGAATAGAAGACCAAACTAAAAGATTAGAAGAGATTAAACAAGATAATACTAAAAGATTTGAAGAAATCAATTATAATCAAGAGAAAAGATTTGAAGAAATTAAAAGAAAATTTGAAGATCATGAGAATAAATGGGATAATATTGTTAAAAACATGAGAGGTGAAATACAAGAAGAGGTGAATAATAAGATAGATGAATGTCAGAATGAAATGCGTAGGAAAATAGAAAGACACCAAGAAGAAATTATCAACATGTTACAAATAAGGGATGCAGATATAAATTAGAAAATTAAGGAGCAAGAAAAAGCACAAGAAAACTACCAGCAGAATGTGAAAATAGAATTAGAAAAAATAAACAAAAATGTTGAAGAGAAATCAACAGCAGGTAATCATGGACCAAGTCATTATTGTATATTAAATAGCGGGATTCAAAATATGGCAAAATTCTCAGTAAACCACAAACGAATAAATCCAAAAGAAAGAATTAACAGTTTACCAATCAGAGATGGAAATCTGAAAAATAAGATAAAGACTAATTACCAAAAAGAACAATTTTATCAAAATAATAATAATAATGAAGGAAAATTGAAATGTACTATTAACTGGCAGAATAAACTAAGAAAAGTAAGAAAAACAGAAAGAAGAAACAAAATAAACATGACAATGGAAAATAAAAGGTTGGAGGGGATCAAAGTCAAAAGAAAATCTAAAAATAAGACTAGAAAGAAAAATAAGGAATCGAGGTATAAAATATTTAAGAAAGATAGTAAATCCAAAATAAGGATGGAAAAATATAAAATGATAATGAAAGAACATTTGAAGAAGTTACTATCAGGAGTCAGAAAGGAACAAAGAAATTACAAATGCAGAAAAGGAAAGAAAATCAAAGAACTAGAATAAATGCTACAAGAGAATGTTAAAGTAAAAAATTAGAAGCCAATGTTGACAAAAATAACCAAAGAAGAATAGGGAATATTGCGTATTAGGTTTGACAAGAAGGTATGAATGATGCTTGAATGAATGTGTTAAAGATAATCATAATGAGTTAAATAATTATTAATGAAGTATTATTAAAATTATGATAATTATGAAGATTTGAATATGAAGTTAGTAGAATAATAATGATAATAATAATAAATAATTAATGATACGATTGATAATGTTAAAAGAAAAGGTCAAAATATGATCCATAATATGAATAAGTAAAGATAAAATATGATATTGAAGTAGATAAATGAGGCAGGGAGTTAAGTTATATGAAGAAAACGTTACTATTAGAGAAAATAATTTTTGCAATTTCTTAAGAAGTTGTAGAAAATGATTTGTATGAATGCAGCATGAATGAAAGCTAGTTGGAAAATAGAGGAAAATAAGGGAGAAATAGGAAGGAAATGTGAAATAAAATGAAAATATCGAATATTGAGTTAAAAAAAAACCAATAAAAAAAATCCTGTATAAAATGTTAATAATGCTAACTAAACTTATAAAATTTTAAATTGTTATTCTGTTGAAATAATGTAATGACAAAGTGACAATTAACTAATGTCAAAAAATAAAAAAAAATGAATAAATGACAGTTGCCTAATGTCAAAACGACGTTCGACAAATGTCAAAGTGCAAGACCGTCAATTCAAATAATTGAGGTTAGAATAAAAACAAAATAAAACACCATTAAAAAAATGATTATGTATATCATGAAACAAAACAATATCTATTATATTACATAAGACAAATAAAAGAAACAAAGATCAAATTGTAATGGAATTCACAATTGAGTATATTTTAGTTAATATTAATCAAAATTTAAGCTATAGTATAAAACGCTTAAAATTTATATTAATATGAAGGGGAAATGTGATGATATTAAAAATGTAGTGATATTTGAAAATGATAAAAAAAGAGAGTATAAAAAAAATTTTGTTTTTTGTTTGATAAATGTAATGACAGTAAAATAAAAATAAATTAATGTTGTCAAGAAAATAGCGTTTTAATAAAAAAAATTAAGAACCAAACGAAAAAAAATAAGGACCCTGAGAAAAAGAGCTCTCCATATCATAACACTATGTTTTAATTGTCTTCGTGGTCGGCATTTTAGTAAACAATGCAAAAGCAAACAGTGTAGAACTTGTAAAGCAAAACATCACACACTTTTGCATATCAATAAAAATGAAGATACTGCTGACGTAACAGTGCAAGGTACTCCCTTGGAGTCGATGCAAAGCGTTGCGCTTTCGGCACATACGTCATATAATGGTAAACCTAATAGCCAAGTTTTATTATCGACGGCTATTGTTAACGTTATTGATAACAGAAGAAACGTTCATAAATGCAGAGTTATATTAGATTCAGCATCCGAATCGAACATAATAACACGTGAAATGTGCGATCTGTTAGGTTTAGAAAAATCCCGAATTGAGCTCGGTATCGTAGGTATCAATCAAGAAATAATCAAGGCAACCTACAGGGCTAATGTTGAAATTCATTCACGTTTTAATTCATATACAACTACAATCTCGTGCATAGTATTACCAAAGATTAGCGATAATATACCTGAAATTGAAATTGATCGGTCGAACTTAAGCATTCCTACAAACATACGTTGATCAGATCCTAATTTTAATAAATCCGCAAAAGTAGATTTATTGATAGGAGCGGGATTGTTCTGGAGTTTATCATGTACGGGTCAGATTCAATTAGGGAATGAACAATCACTTTTACATAAAACTAAACTTGGATGGATTATATCAGGGCCAATATTATCGCAATTTATTCCTAAAGCAATTAATTGTAATTTAAGTCGGGAAGCACTTCTTCATAAGCAGCTATCGCAGTTCTGGAAACTTGAAAAACCCCCTACTGCTAGGTGCATGTCAAAAGAAGAAAAGGAGTGTGAATCATACTTCTTAAGAACGGTACAAAGAAACGAAGACGGTCGGTTTGTAGTTTCAATTCCGTTTAAGGAACCCGTAGAAAGATTAGGTGATTTACAGCAAAATGCTATTAGTAGGTTTTACAGTTTGGAACGTAAATTGAAAAGAGACCCACAACTGCAAGAAAATCATACAGCATTTATGGCTGAGTATGAAAGGATAGGACATATGTCACTAGTAGGTGAAAATGAGAAATCTTCCATCTTGTATTATTTGCCTTATCACGGTGTTCTCCGAGAAGAAAGCATAACAACGAAACTTCGCGTCGTGTTTGACGGTTCGGCTCAATCAGATTCGGGCTACTCTTTGAACGATTTACAATTTGTCGGACTAACAATACAAAATGATTTACTAGCTATTATATTAAGATTTAGACAATACAATTATGTTGTTTCGGCAGACATTGCTAAAATGTACCGGCAAATACTTATAAACCCAGTGCAGCGAGGATTGCAACGTATATTTTGGAGAGATAACCCGAATAAACAATTACAAACATATCAGTTAAACACGGTCACGTATGGAACGACTTCAGCACCATATCTAGCTATAAGATGTTTACATTATTTAGCAGAAGAAAACCAACAAAGTTACCCGGAAGCATCTGCAGTAATTTCGCGAGACTTCTACGTTGATGATCTTTTGAGTGACGCAAACACAAAACAGGAACTTTCAAGGCGCTGCGCAGAAATTACATCTATATTATGTTCGGGTTGCTTTGAGCTACGGAAATGGATAACAAACGCACCGGACATATTGCAATCTGTTCAAATGTCGAACTTACCTTCGTCCGTTTTAGATTTTGGAATAAATCAAAATGCAAAAACGTTAGGACTTTTGTGGTCGTGTTCTTTAGACATGCTGTCATTCAAAATAACAGAAATTTCTAAGTACACAACAGTATCGAAACGTAATATATTGTCAAACATATCTCAAATTTTTTATCCTTTTGGCTTAATATCACCTTGCACTATAGTAGCAAAGATGCTTATGCAAAAGCTATGGTTATTGACAGTAAGTTGGGACGAGCCGGTACCTGCGGATATTTATACAACATGGATATCATTGCGAAACGAGCTACCACAATTGAGCCAACTACAAATTCCACGCCACGTTATTTGTAAAGACGCGGTGGCAGTAGAGCTTCATGGTTTTTTGCGACGCGTCCGAAAACGCGTACGCTGTCTGTGTATACATTCGCAGCGTTGATAACGAACAAAACATCTATGTAAATTTGATTTGTGCAAAGGATAGAGTAGCTCCTCTTAAAAGGGTCACGGTCCCAAGGTTAGAGCTGTGTGGAGCACTTTTGCTCTCACAATTAGTAGTGAAGATTAAGGAATCACTCACGATAAACTTTGATCGAACGGTTTTATGGTGTGATTCGACAATTGTGTTAGGTTGGATAAGAACTCCTAGTAATGTATTAAAAACATTTGTAGGGAATCGAGTGTCAGAAATCAAAATAGTTGGCGGCATATTCGAACGCACGATTGATCATTATCTAACAAAAATTATTTTTAGACATTAACATTTTCGGTTACTTCATAGTGGGCCTCAATTATTGTTAGCTTCAGTTAGGGAACGATTCTGGCCGGTATCAGGACGAAGTATTGCACGAAAAACTGTACACGACTGTATTAGATGTTTCAGAATGAACCAAAAACACGTGATTATGGGAGATTTACCAGAGCCACGTCTCCATCCAGGTGCGGTATTCAACACTGTTGGTGTAGACTATGCAGGACCACCGTTAATAAAAGATAAGGTGGGTCGTGGAAGTAAAACTTCTAAATGCTACTTATGCTTGTTTGTGTGTTTCGCAACGAAAGCAGTACACTTAGAGGTGGTGTCGGGTTTAAGCGCGGAGTCATTCTTGCTCAGTTTTAGACGCTTTGTAGCCAGAAGAGGAAAACCTCTTTAGGTGTATTCTGATAACGGGACCAATTTTGTAGGCGCTAATTCACTTTTAAAAGAATTGGGGAAATTTTTAATAAAGGAACAAACTAAACCAGGGAAAATGTTTATGGGTGAAGGCACAAACTGGCATTTTATTCCGCCCAACTCACCACACTTTGGTGGTTTGTAGGAAGCGGGGATAAAATCGGCTAAGGGTCATTTAAAAAGAGTTTTAGGTAATGCGGCCTTAACATTTGAAGAACTAAGTACTGTTGTAGCGCAGATTGAAGCAGTATTGAACTCCCGTCCCTTAACACCATTATCTTCTGATCCTAACGACCTGCTCCCTCTCACCCCGGCTCATTTCTTAGTAGGGAAATCCTTAGTTGTCTTGCCGGAACCAAACTTGAGGGATCTTCCAGAGAATAGGCTGTCGCGATACCAGAGAGTTCAACAGCTGCAACAACATTTCTGGTCCAGATGGTCTCTCAATATATTTCAGAACTCCAACAGAAAGGCAAGCGGAGCACCCACGGATCCCACATCAAAGAAGGGACCTTGGTAGTAATAAAGGAAGATCACCCTTATCTTGGATACTAGGAAGGGTCATTGGGACGTATCCAGGGTCTGATGGTATAGTGAGAGTGGTTTTAGTGAAAACAGTTAGAGGTGTTTTTAAACTTGGAGTGGCGAAATTGTGTGCGCTTCCTTTGAACAATTAATTTTCTTGTTTTATATTTAATTTTTATTTTGTTGTATTAGAGGCATTAGCCTAGAAATGTAAATAACTATGTAAATAAGTAATTTTGTGTAATTGAAAGTCAATCCTTTCAAGGTGGGGGGCATGTTTGAGCCCTCAAGTAAAAATCAATATCCTAACGGTACTCTTTTTAGAATGGTTATAAAAGGGTACCTAAAGGACAGTATAGTTTTGGTGGCCGAGGTGACCACACCAACGGCAGAAATAAATAAAGTAAAGTTGCTATGCTCAAGTGAGTTGTTTAATTTGCATAGAAGAAGAAATCCAGCACATTATCCAACAGATCTAATATAAGATAAAAAGTAATCAAATCTAGAAACGTTCAGCCTTATATGGATTGAAAAAAGAAGAACAAAGTTGTGCAAGTACTTCCAAAATTCCTAATCTTTATATTAAATTAAATATCCGTTAAATCTTTATTTTAAAGAACGTCGCATAGTGCTAAAATTAGACATTGCAGGCATAATGAAAAAATCAATAATGCTGAATTTTCTTGTCTTTGTAACACTTTAATAAACTTATTCAAATGTCACATTGCCTTTGAAACTTTTGAACTGTGGGTGTGCTGGTACAATGAATAAAGTTTTGCTTTATAAATCGACTTCGCAGAATGTTTTCGTGTTTCTATTTAAATAAATGAGTTTTAGAAACTGATATTTAATATTATAGATAAAAATAGTTTGCTATTTCTTTAATATGAAGTTTGTCAAACAAAGTTATAAAGAAAAAATGTGAGTATTTTAATCTACCCAATATGGGATAACTAATAAAAATAGATTGAACGTTAGAAAACATGCAACATAATATGCCGAAATACGCATTCAAACATTTTAGAAAAATATTGTGTTTTCCAGTGTCGTTCTACTTATATAGATTTATGAATGACATGACGTGGCAATTTTGAATTTTCTTTTTATTTACAGGAAATTGGAAAGGACACATTTACAGTGTGGTTTACCGTAAATGACAAAAATGCTAATATCCAAATAAGAAAAGTCTGGCCTACGCATTTATTATCACAGCTGTCACTGTATCATAGCTTTAGCACACTTACCACAAAATTTTATACAGGACGTGACACTTTGTTAAAAAGGGAATGACGACATGTATCCGCAATCTTTGATACAAATTCTTCATTCCTTGGCCAATCATGTATTTTATTTAGAGAACAGACTTGAATTGATTTAATGTTTATCGTGGATAAGAAACTTAGAAAGGCGAGAAGAGATTCCAAAAATCACCATTTTTGGGAATTTATTGATTTCCTTAGTTTCCTTTTTATTTGAATCAGCGACCTCTAATTGGGGCGAGGGAAGAACTTAATTAAGGGTTAGTGTTAATAAAAAGATTTCTGCTTTTCCTTAAAGTAGTATACCCTACGCAGTCTGATCAAGTGTTTTCAAAGTAAGGAGGGGGTCATCTGTTGGCCATCCTTCGGTTGAAGTTTACGTCTGTGTCGGCCTACCTTTCTTTGCACCTTTCTGGAATGCCTTCTTGCCATTTTTTTTGTAGAACACGGAGAATTGTCTTGCGACCTTAAGGATACTACTCTGAATCCTACCCCTATAACTTATTTTATATTCATACCTGGAAAAGTACGAGAAAATTATTAAATGTAATTAATACCTATTTATGTCATTTTCAATTTCGGAAGTAAGATCAACATTGCTGATCCTGAATTTGCATTATAGCATCGATGCTGGGTTGTTGTAGGGCTCCTCCGAGGTCTTCAGCTTCTTTGGGCGCTTTTGTGCAAAGCGTGGTTATCTGGATAAGCCCCGGGTTCTTATTCTTCTCTTTCGTTTTTAAAAAGTTTCACCTCTCCACTGAAGACATTTTCAGCCCACGAAATAACCAATGGTAGGTCTCAGGTAGAAGACCGTCCATGGCGTTTCTTACTTTGGCACTCGTATGATTCCCTCCCTTTGCTTTTGCCTAGCTCGGCGTTTGGCACTCGTGTGTCTTATAACGTGGGTTTATGATATTTAAAATAATAAATAATGGACTTGCTTTAAAACCATTTGACATTTATTTTTATACAGGAAAACTTAAACTTTTTTTATCATTGACCTACTTGATATTGACTTATCTAAACATCTACACGCAGCTACAACATCACTTCCCCCCAACGAAAAAAAGTCCAATCATAGTGGCTGGGCGAGAACCGCACTGGTGGCTTGTGTTCCCAAACTGGTCTACCAGGAAGTGTTTTCGGACGAGACGCAGTGGCATTAGGCTCAGGTGAGACTTTAGTGTTACTGGACGATGTATTAGGAAACGACATCCAATCTTCAGCCCTTACTTTTTCGGTCACCTCACGGTGAGCTGAACCTTGTAGGTGACTGGCCTTCAGTTGCGAAATATGCACTTTTTTGGTGACGTTGTTACTGAGTCTTACGATGTATATTACATTCCCTAATTTCTTTACGACTCTAACAGGGAACCACTTGACCGGACCTCTGCTATAGTGCATGTTGACAAGGACTTTATCATTTAAAAACAATGACTGCTGTTCAAACTTCACACTCTTATTTACTTTTTTAGGATTTGACTTATTAGACTTTAAAATGGATTGTAGCTTTGATTTTGGATTTGTCAGAGATATGGGAGTTTTAGCTTCATATTTCAGCATCAATGACATAGGAGATACTCCTGTGACCGATGAGGGAATGGAGCGTATAGAATCCAATCTTGTAGCAAGAGGTATATCTGACTTGGAAACTACTGACATAACAAGGCTTTTTTTAATTGACTAGAACTGTCTTTCAGCCAGTCCATTAGATCTAGGGTTGTAAGGAGCAGTGGTGATGTGCCTTATCCCCCTGTCAGACAAATATGACTTAAACACAAATGAATTAAATGGAAGACCATTGTCAGTAACGATCGTACTAGGGACTGAAAACCTAGCAAAACACTCATTTAATTTTGACATGACAGCACCAACATTTGTAGCAGACATTATGAATCACTCGACCCACTTTGTGTAATCATCTATAAGTACTAACATCTTAGCATCACAGGTATCCAACAAATCTAAATGAACTCTTTCCCACGGCTGAGAAACACTAGACCAACTATAAAACTGAACTTTAGCACGATCTTGAGTTGACTGATACGTAATGCAACATCTAACGTGACGTTCGATGTCAGCATCTATGCCGAACCACCACCAAACCACCAAACATAGGAACGAGCAAGCAACTTTGACCTTGTTACACCCGGATGATTTGCATGAAGAACATCTAAAATAGACTGCTTAAGGGACCCTGGAATTACGACTCTCCTACCAAATATGAAACAGCCGTCAAGACATGACAAAAACGAACGGACCTTAAAATATTTCTCTAACATAGCGTTTGACTTGACTTCCGATATGACCCAACCATTAGAAACATACTGCATGATCTTCACCAATGTGATATCATTTTTAGAATACTTAGCTACTTTCCTGTAAGGTACAATCGGTGTAGACAAATAGACAAAATTAGTAGAACATTCGACATCTTTGACTTCCACTGGTACATTACTGGGTAAGCAAGAACACATCTCAACATTCTGTATGCTGGTACCTTTTTTATACCGAATGGTGTAATTGTATGATGACAAAATGACTGACCACCTGACGCGAAAATTGACTTCAAGGGTTCATGATCCGTGTGAATCAAAAAGTGCGTGCCTATTAAAAACTTGCGGAACTTGGTAACTCCAAATATGATACTTAACGCATCCCTGTGAAGTTGGCTATAATTCCTTTGGGCAGGAGAGAGCGTAGCCGACTCGAATGCAATTGAACAGTCAACGCCATCAATTTCATGACTCAACACAGCGCCGACGGCTTTTTTGGATCAAACAAGACCAACAGACATTTTTCTGAAATCATCTCTTTACTTTTCTTAAAAGCTTCTTTATACAGAATCGACCAAGACCAAGAAACACCCTTCCTAAGCGATGAATGCAAAGGCTCTAAAATGTCAAGTGACATGTTTACAAACTTATGATAATAATTAAACAAATCTAAATACGATTTGATTTCACTGACATTATTAGGTCTGGGAGAGGTAGCTAACTTACTGACTTTAGACTTTGACGGACGAAGTCCTTCTCTACTCAAATGATAACTTAAAAATTCTAAATCAAGAACAAAAACGTTGTACTCGTTAAGACGAGACAAGACTTTGTGCAACGTTACACTACACTATTCGAAATCAATACTTGCGAGGAGAGTATCATCCTGGTAAGCTTCACAATGAGCAATACCAGAGATAATATTATCTATGACAGACTGAAAAATGGCAGCAGCAGACAACAGACCAAAACAGAGACGATTATACATATACAAACCATTTATAGTATTGACTGTCAACAACGGTTTGCTATCGTCACTAACCTGTAATTGAAGATAGGCATTTGTAAGATCAGTACGACAGAAGACTGTACAATTAAGAAATTTATGAAAGAATTTATCAATTATTGGCAGTGGATACCGTTCAGTTTCCACAAATCTGTTCAATATGACTTTCAGATCTACACAAATACGTATTTGACCCAACTTTTTGGATACACAGACAACCGGACTAGCTCACTGAGAATGCTTGACTTTGGTAATTATACCTGAGAATTCCAATTTTTGTAACTCAGATTGAACCTCACTTCGCAAGGCAAAAGGTACTGTGTAGGCTTTATGAAAGACAGGTACAGTGTTGGGCTTGACAAGATTCACTGTGCTTGTACCACGCAACCTCTCTCTTCAGTCTGGTATAAGGCGATTTAACCAGATTACAATGGAGTACCAGTCTTATTTAAAGAGACAATTAACGGCATACCTGAAAGCAAATTGCCATTAAAACCAACATTTACATTTACGCTACCTAAGATTTTCAACTGCGATTGATTTGCTGCTTTGAGTCTACCATCAAATTTAGACAGGTGCGTATCACATGCGACTTTTTTGTATACACTCACTGGTGCGATGGTAAAAACTGAGCCAGAGTCCAACAGAAAAGAAACTGAACGGTCATTGATATTTAACTCCAGATGTACTGGTGACAAATCTTCACCCAGTGTCGTGTGGTTGCAGACATTCTCTACGTAGTTGTCACCAGAGCTCTGGGTTGCTGACGGAAACGACTGTGACTTGCTTGAGCCGCAAAAACGAGCGGTGTGGCTCTTGACTCCGTAACGATAACAGGTCCAAGATGAAGCAGGACAAGACTCTGGGGTGTGTCTCAGATAACATTGAGCACATCTCCTACATAATTTGGAGTTGTGTCGATTACTTGAATTATTCTGGTGACGTGATGGGGACTTTGAAACTGACCTTCCCAGAATTCTGGACATTCGAGTGATTGACCTTGCCCTATAACCAAACCAATTTTTGGAGACAGCATTTACATCAGAATCGAGACTTGACTTGTTGTTGTAAATGATCGCCATAGCTAACTTGTTAGCATTTTTCATGGCCAATACTAGTTCACATCTCTTGTCAAACGTCAACGTATTATCTTCTACTAGGAGTCTATTTATCATCATTTTATCCCGTAGTCCAACAACGAATTGATCCCTTAAGGCTCTATCTAAATGATCACCAAACTCACAACGGATTGACAACCTTTTTAGATCAGTTATAAAATCCATATGAGACTCGTCTTCATTTTGCTTACGGCTATGAAACTTGAAGGTCTCACTTATAACCTTAGATGCCGGAGAATAATGTCTTTCTAATACTTTCGAGCAATCTGCGAAGGTGAACTGACTGACGGTGTTCGGAGATAGCTTGTTTTTTAAAGTTTTATGATTCCGGACCTAACAAAATTGTAAGAAAATTAACCTTCTTGGAATCATGAACATCATTTATAACAAAATACGCATCTAAGTTCTTTATTGGTTGCACTTGTGGATCAGAATGACTGATATTTATGTTGAAACAACCTTCTTGACGTGGTTGCGTAACATTATCACTCTTGACTGCAGTGTTCATGATTAACTTGAAAACTAAGGATAACTAACAAAGTAGGCTCTACCTAAATTGAGTTAGACTCATACAGATGGAGCAGATCCTTTATTTACTTACCAAGCCTACCCACTTACTAGAAAAGTCAAAGAGTAGAGATACTTGTGTCTTATTTGATAAGTATTTTGGTGTAGGAAGTTGTATGGCCCATCTACCAATCAAATTTTGATTTTAAAGTATGAATCGTTTTGTTATCTGTGAACAAATTTAAATGTAAATGAGTAAATATTGCAAATTTTAGTTTGTTAATGATTATCTGTTGAGCACAATTCACAACTTCTGTCTTCTGGAATGTTTCTAAGGCGATTAGGTTAGCATCTTTAATCGCTGTAAATTTCTGTGCTCGGGCACAATTCAAACAAAAAGTAAAAGTTTATTGACTTTAATTGGGTGTGACATTATTGGCTAATAGGTCCAACGAAAAGGGTAGTATGGGGTAAGATTCACCCGTTCTCGATTTTCAAGAACTTGGAAGTAGGTGTTTTCTTTGTAAATAAAAATAGCAACGAGTTTAGGCAAATTCCTTCTTCCAGGCTCAGAGATAACTGTCGTCTCTGTTGGCCAGCTTATCACTGACTACAATCTGATCCAAGTGACGACATTTTGTCAGTTGGTCAGTCCTAAACACGAGAAGATGATATTTGGTGTCAGGTGACCCCTTTTGAGAGTGTTTGCCTTTTAAGGTTGGGACTTCTAGGTTGAGAAATGCGTGTTTAGACTATACTGTAAAAAAGCTAAGAACCATTGATTCAGATGTCACAAAATCACGTGTATTTATTTAAATAAGTTAGACTTAAGACCATAATAATTTACTTAAAAAAATATTTTGACTAAACAGTGATGGGTTGACTTTTAAAACGTAGCTCGTAACTACCAAGATATTTCTGAAATTCTAAGAAAGTTTCCAAAGATGATACAAAAAATCTTTTTATGTAAAATTAAGAAAAAGGTATAATACAGTAAAAAATAATTTTTTGAAATATTGTCTAGCTCTTAATGCGCCCAAATCCATCATCCATCTTAAAATAAACAGATTACTAGGTATAGTTTTGTTTAAGTAATCTTTCAAGGCTAAACAAACTTTTGCTACGTTCTTTTTAATGTTTCCATGTTTTTGTCTCATATGTTACGTTCTATTAGACAAACTTTAATTTAAACGTCAAGTAATCTTTAGTGTGCTATCATCACTTTGAATGCAAAAGCCAACATCAACAGCTGGCATTTATTGTAGTGCAATGATACTAGTATCGAAAAACAAAAGATTTTGAGCACGCGCTTTGAAAATCAACTCCTCAAGTTTATTTTCTGGTATGAATATTTGTCATTTCAACAATTTTAACAGGACCATTATCTTCGTTTCAGAATCCAGAACGACTTTGATAGCTATTTTAATAGCTGCCCTCTTCTTCTGTTTTACCAGATCTACGGAAATCTTTTTACTACTTCTGCATGCAATCACTCTACTGACTCCACGTCAAGATCATGAAATAATTTCCAGTTTTAGTTTAGTATAGTTCCTGAAGTTAATTCTAGAGTTAATCGCTTTAGTTCTGCTGGAAAAAATAATTCAAACCAGTTTTTCTCGGGTGACAGAATATGCTTCTAAACTGTAAAGGTGGATCATGAAAGGTAACACAATGTGCTTTCCTCAAATTTACTTTCAAAACAGACATTTTAAGTTTAAATTAAATAGGTTCAACTTTCTGTTTCTTTGTTTCCTCTATTTGTGTAGTACAGTCACGATTACTACCTTGGTGTGTCTCTTATATCACTTTAGAACTGTCAGTCAAAATGATTCTTCAGTCTGAAAATGGCTGTCTTATTTATATTCAGTTTTTAAAAGCATCGGCTTACATTTCTCCTGGAAGTGTTAATAGAATGACTCAGTGATCTTATAAAGATACAGTGTTTGGATCTAACCTTGATAGATATAAGGTTTTGTTGATACCTACTCGAACATTAGTTTGGTTGTGACTATTGTTTAAATTTGATTTTCCAAATAAGTAAATTACGTAGATATTGCTAAAATATAAATTTTCTAATTTTTGTGTCTTTTTTTCAGTTTTACAACCAGCAAGTTCACCTTACAATATATCAGAAAAAGTTAAAGAAGCAAACACTGCATTGTTTAGTGAAGAAGTTAATTTTGAAGAAAAAGAATCAAAAGTTAAATTTAAAGAAGATTTGGTAGATTACGAACCAGAACTCTCGTATGATGATACAACTAGTATAGAAAGTGAAGACAACATAGATTATAGTTTAATGGAGCAAGATACAACGATATTAGAAAGTCAATTACAAACAGCATTGATTTTGAACGTGTGCAATACAGATGAGGAAGAGGAAGAAATTGGCGAAATTATAGAAGAAATTCCAGAAGAAATAACACCGACACTTATAGAATCCAATATTAATTTTAGCGTGCAGTGTGAGAGTACAACACATAAACAAGTCAGTGAACTCAAAACAGAGATTGAACAGAGTAATCAGCAAAATAAATGCAATGAATTAAATAAAAGCAATAAGACTAAATTTAGTAAGAAAATGCATAAAGTTGAAGATATATCTTGTAAACGACATTGTATTGACAGTATTGATCGTTTCGATTTTAATGCTAACATCTCTGTTAGTAAAATAAATTTAAGAGAGAAACCATATCAATGTCCTCGTTTAAAATTGCAGCGACGTAATTGTTGTGAGAAAAATGAAATAAAAGCTCAACAGAAATTACCAAGTTATACGGGTTTGAGATCTGAATACGGGTTAAACGCAGCACAATTAGAAAAAAGAGAACGCATACGAGAAATTCTAAAATTAAGGGAACAAGAAAGGCAAAGGATTTTAGAAGAAAACAAACGTAGAAAAATTCAACAAAATGAACAAATATTTTGTGAGTGGTTAAAATCAGTTTCGATTAGAAAGAATCAACAAAAGAAAAACGATAGGACCCGACAACCACTGTCTTCTACAGTTAATATAACGTTTCCTACCAAACCTCCAGAAGCAGTTAAGCAACGTCCTAAAACAGCTAACGAAATTTTACCTAAACACACTATCAAGAAGAAACGGCCCCATACTTCGTCTACATGTATTTTTATAGAGGTTCCTCCTAGTGTATTACAAAAAGGAATTCACATAGGAGACCTTCTTGTTACGAAAAGTAGCAAAATGGCGACAAAAAAAACTACATGTTCTTGCGGTTACTTAAAAATTAAAGGCTTGTAATTACTTAGTATTTAATAAAGCTTATTTTCCTTAAAATATGTAGATTTTACATTGATTGTACATTAAATGTAAAAATAGAGACTGCAATAGGGTGTGGTGGGTGGTAGATAATGCAGATATTGTAGACCTGAATAAAGCTTATAATTTTTGATGTTGTTTTAAACCAATAAATAATTTTTAGATTTAGTTTTTATGTGTAATTTTGTAATTTGATTTTTCACCAAGATAGTAACATCCAAGTACAAGCTATTCAAAAGTACTAATAGCCATTTATACTCGAGTGTTTTCTATATTGCACTATGTCATGTTGACGATTTAGTTTGCAAAATTCGAGTAAGGGAGACCGGGGCACAGTGGTCATATTTTTATAAAACCTGTAATATTTCCAAGCAAACGCCACAAAATAAGACAAAAAATATAATAAAAATTTAGTACAGTTTGGACTACTGAAAAACTCAGTTGATTAAAGAAATACAAAATTAGTGAATTGTGTATGGAAATTTTCAAAAAAAACAATAAAGTGACCATTGAACACACACATTGGTCACACTGTTGGGATACTTTGCTCACTGCTGAAAGGTTTAGTTCACAAGGTTAGAAACATAACATATTAGAATATAAAAAAAAACAAATGTCTTTATTGACAATGACGTACATATTAGAGTATTATACGAAAAAAGAAGTTCCTAACGACAATAAGGCATAAAAGTCGTACCACGAAAAACATCACAAACAAAAACGAACATAACTCATAAATCATTAATTCATAGTGACAAATCTAACAAACATTATATGCATCAAAGTCAAAAGGAAATTTTAGGTAACTGTTTATCCTTGCAGTTCCCGCAATGTTCAGAGGCTTAGGCAAAACAAGTACAATGTCGTCCTTATTTGCAGTAGCAACATCTTCTACTGCAGGATACACAAATTTGTCTTTCTTTCTTCTTTAAATTTATAATGATAAGTTCATCTTGAAGTATTTTCTTTACCTGCCCCACATAATCTTTCACTTGCTTTTTTGTAGCAAATCGAACTAATACAAATCCATTAACTTTCAACTTTTCACAGGTCTTAGCTTCTTCACTTTCAATTGACATACCATTGTCACTGTTTCCGAATTCCGGAAGTTCGGAGACAGAATCACCAGACGTATCACTAAAGTCAACCTTTTTCTCTTTAGTGGGTTTACTCAGATTGCGCTTATTTTCAATTTCTGCTAGTTCGTTTCGTATTGGCGTACCAGTCAGTACTTGAGTGCTTTGCCTTTTTCTGCCCTTTCGAATATCATCATTTCTTTTAACGTTTGGATAGGGCTGTATGACATGTGATGGCATAAACTGATGAGGAGGCATTACTGGTTTCTCATAACAGTTGTTAGTAGGTGCTACCGAACTACTTGTGCTGGGAGCATCTAAGCTAGTATTAGTGATAACTGATGTCACACTAGTTGCATTGGAGCAATATAGGTCACAGATAAAGCCAGAAATTCCCTGCCATCGAAAACTACCGATTAAATGGGTACAATCCCGTTTTCTGAAAGGCTGAGATAATTTTACTGGAGAAAAAAGCCAAAGAATAGACCTGTCTAAGTATTTCTGGAATATCATAGATGGTAATTCGTTTACCAGGGTGATGAAGTAACCAGGACCTACAACCATCATTGTAATACCTCTTTAATGGACCGTATATGCTACGGTCCAAGGGTTATAGCCGGTAGGTTGTTCATGGCGGCAAAGTAAGTAAAATAATATTATTGGCCCTTGCATAATCTACAGCCTTAAGAGATATATGGGAGTCATGGTTGTCCATGATTAATAATACAGGCCTTTTGTGTGTTGGAGAGGCAAATTTAACAAAATGTTGCAAATACTTGACAAACACTTCTGTGGACATCCAACCAGATGGGGTTGCAGCGTCTAGAGTTCCATGGGGTGCATTTTTGATCATGAAGTCTTTGTAATGGACCCGAGGGAAAACTAATGCTGTTCTCTAGGGCATTTATTGTTCCACACATTGTGATTAGTGTGCCTCTTTCGGTAGATGTTACTTGGCCAACTTGTTTCTGACCTGTAGTTGCCAAGACTTTAATAGAACCTTGAACCGTGGTTAACTCCGTTTCGTCTGTATTATATATGCTTTCTGGACCAAAATGAAAGCGCTCATATTTGTCAAAAACATATTAACAACGGGTTTGTTAAAGCCCATAGCTCTTGATATCGATGTTGACTCAGCGGTTCTTACGGATATGATTTTGTTTCTCTTCAAAAATGCAGTCAACTAATCTTGTCCGACCATTTTGTTTGTTGACCATGTTTGTAAGTAATTGCACAAAGTCGTCTCCTGTTGGCCTGAAAAGATGCGTCTATTATCATAGTACGGATTTAATCGACGCACATCTTCCATAGAGGCATGATCCCAATCGATTTTGCAATCTTTGTATTTTTTCACATAACGACTGAGCGTTGTTCTAGCAATGCAATTTCGAGACAAGCCCCCACTCAAAATGGATTTAACTGCTTCAAACATTATTTGCGGTTTTGTTAACCCAGTCTTTGTTTTTCTGGTGTTATAGTGCATCATATTCTAAAATTTAATAAAATATTCTTAGCTAGTGTGCTTTTGAGATACAGTAGTCACTCACCGACGTAAAATGTAGCAGTGACCACTGTACCCCTTTTGATTGCTGACCGCTGTGCCCCAGAAGTAACCTCAACCAATTTTTAAACATTGTATGTAAACAAAAAGCAAACTTACGAAATTATTCATGAATTCCTTGCTGCAAGTATGTGTCTAATTGATATAGTACGTTGAGATGCTGTGGATGATGTTCAGATTATCTATAAACGAAAAATTTCCACTTAACAAAATTTTGCTTTATGTCTATGAAACACGAACAATCAACTAACATAAAAAACTAGTAAACTCCTAATAACTAGAACACCAATATAGCTTTTAGGCCAGTGTATCTATTCACTCACAGATTGAGATGTATATTTTTAAATCCCAATGCGAGTTATTGGCCAGTGACCAATGTGCCCCGGTCTCCCCTATTTTTGACATTCAATAATAAAATTAAAGTTATAATATGTGTAAGCGTGACTACAAGATAAAATTAAATTTTTTTGATTTCCTATTCTTTTCTTGAATGATAAAGATACAAATAATTCTAAAGATTAAAACAATAAGAATCATGAAAAGAAAAGTAATGGTCTGAAAATTAAAAAAAATAGAATTAGCATTATCGTATTATTAAAGCTTAAAGGCTGTCTTATATAAACGTAACTAACATACATATATCTTAAAAACCATCACCAGCAGCAGCAATAGCAACAGCTATTCTATGCTAGAAATGGAAAAAGTTAAAAATTAAAAAGATATAGGAGATACTTAGAAGGTGGTATATATGCTAACACAAATAAAAGCTTCATATAACTATTACAAAGGGCTCAAGGAAACAATAAGAGAACTAACAAAATATGATTGCAGAACATCAGTACTGCTGAAGTAGGCACAAGATAAACAATTACAAAAGCAATATATTATATAACATACTTACATTAAGCCAGGAATGTCTTTTAGGCCGAATACCTTGATTAATAGAAACTACGGATAGCCAGTAGATTTACATAAGGTAACTTACAGTCAGCAGTCTTTAATAAAATTATATAATACACATATAATAGCTAATAAATAAAGTTTTGTGTTATAATCTAAGTTTATTTGGTATTTCAATTAAGTTTACATAACATACAAAAACATTTGATTGAAAACTTTTATTTATCTTCCCGTGAGATATTCACAAAATCTTAGATTTACTAATACATTTTCAAAAACCTTAAAAGAGTTCTAAATATTAACTAATTAAATTTTAATATCACAGAAAAAATTAACAGAACTTTAGTAAAAATAAATAATTTAAGTATAATTTAATTGTACGTCTTTGGCTGTTTGGGTGGTATGGAGCTAGGTATCAGGTTCATGGTAACGGAGAAGAACATTTTTCCATTTGGTACATGTCTCCTAATAACTGTGTTATGGGTATATCTCCTATGGTATCTTTAAAAAACAGCAATTCAACAGTAAGTGATCGAATTGCACGTAGACTAGGAACCAGCAAAAGTAGACGACCAAAGCGTGTGGGTTGACGGGGGTATCTAGTACGAACATAGTCCCCTAAAATACACTGAGCTTGATCCTGTAGCATTTCTACTGGTTGGACATCGCAGAGTCCAGCAGTTTCTGCAAAACAAATAATTGATAATGATACTGACTTACAATTCACTTAAAAGAAAAATGACAAACGTTTCCATTGATATTTGTATAGTGTGTATTCACATTGTATAGAACCGTATTCTTATTTATTATCTACTTGGCAAACTTTTAGATTGCTATGATGCGAACTCATAACACAAATACAGAACTAATAAAGAAGTCCAAATTACACACCAAAAATATACAGAGTGGCCCACATATCCTGTCGCCAGAATTATGCAACTTAATATTGCAAATGCATGGTTACCAAGAGAATTCCAATAATGTTAAGCATGTTTTTGTTTAAAAATCATAGATATATTGAATTCTATTGATTTGTTGATTCATTAATTTTTAGACTTATTTTAATCGTTAACAAAAGTTTTAGTCTTTAGATTCCTGGTTGCCATTGCATATGCCGTATGGATTGCATAATCCAGGTACTGAATGGGATACGCTATATGGGCCACTCTGTATTGCAAATGAGATCAAAAAGTGATTTTCGCAAAAATTAAAGAATCTTGTAAATTTAGTCTTTATTAGTTGTTTACGATATAGCAAATTTATGTAACATCTAAAGAATGTTGCTAAATTCTCACTGATCATATTTTCTATACTTTGACATGTTCGAGAGATTTTAAACAAATTTCATAATGTAGCTTACCTGGTGTAAATAATACTACGGCTTTCATGCAACCACATTCACTTCCATCAGGGGAAATTTGTCTGAAGCGACACATTATTTCCTGTAATAACATCATTGTTTTCAAGAAAAAAGATATGACCTTTTTTTAAATTATAGTATAATGTGTGCTACTAGACACGAACAAGTTATTATGAATTAACCAATTTTTTCTTTTTGTGTATCACAGAAAAATATATTTTACGACAAGATCTTCATTGTATCAATTTTCTTATTTCTATTTTAACGCAATTCAAATATTTGTTTATAAAGACTTATATCTTATCTGTATTATTAGAAGGTATATATATAAATTGGGTTATTTTTAAATTTGGCGTACCTCAAGCTTACTATCTCTAAGAAAATACATACAATCAACTTTGTCTAATAACCAAAATTCGGTCCAATATCAATTCGACTAATGAATATCTTCTACAAAAAGATCGTTAGCGTCCTTTATTAATTCAGAACAATTAGCCCAATCAAGATCTTAATATTACATCTTTTGTCGTTAATTAATAGCAATGCCTAAAGCCAACGTGTGAAAGAATTTGTATTGAGTATTACTGTGATCATGATATACTATCGTATAAGCAGCTAACTAAAAAGCGATAATTGGAGAATTGCTTAATTTAAAATATCAAATTGCCTTATAGTCTAATTTTCTTTAAAAATGAACAGATCGTTCTCAGTGCTCATATAGATTTAAAATCAATCGTATTATTAATGTTTTAGAAAAATTGTATTTTTTCCATAATAACTCGTTCCTTAATAATCAATACAAAAAAAATTGGTAAATGAGAAAATGATTTTTTAAATTAATACGTTATACGCATTTTAAATAATTTATAAGCTATTCTATGAAAACAAAGTAAATAATATAAAGTTTCTAAAATACAAGACAACTACTAACCTGAATTGTTTTTATCTCCATGCCAGTATGAAGATCAGAAGGTAAACGTTCCCGTGCTTGTGGACAGCTTAACAAAGCAGATAAATCCCACGGCACCGACCACTGAGCCAAATGTAGTAAAAATAAGTCTTTCCAGGATTCTTGCAACAACAAAAGCTGGTCGTGTTTACTGAGTGTTTGAAAAGGTGCCAGACAACGGACCCAACGTACTGCCATAAAAAGCAATCTTGCTGCAGTTTCCTGAATAGAAGAAAAAAATAAAATGTTTACGTTTATATATAACAGAAAATCTTAACTTCGCCTGAAAATATTTTCAGGTGGGTGTGACCGTTTCTCTGAATTATAAGGGGTTGGTTTTATTGCAGCCAACAGCGACATCGAACGAAAAGTCACCGCGAATGCCAACAAGTCAATATCGTTTCACCACACCTCCTTTCAGAGAACAAATTAACTTTCGAGGGTGGAAATCACTAGCACGTGCTTGACACGTGATTAACTTGAAGGCATATATTATTGAACAACCACAAACTAATATGAAAATCTAGAATATAAAAATTTCTATTAAAAGTTATTCTGGCTGTTATCTTACTAATTGTATAAAATTCTATTATACCAAGTTAATATTTCAAAAAACAATTGATTGAAGATGTGTGTTTTGTACATCAAGTTATGTAACGAGATTTTTTGTATTGATTTTTGCTATTATTGTGTTACACGTTTTAATGATTTACACTTCAACCTAGTTTATGATGTTCTAATTGTTGTACAATTATTAGTAAATTAAAAAATATCTAAGAAGTGATGAAATCAGAGTACAGTATCTTGCATAAATAATGTCGCATTTTTTCATCTTTTCTAATAAAACAACAAACACAGAGTCTAATCTTTTAGTTATTATGTAAGATTGCCTTTTGGATTCTTTGGAATCATATTTTGTCTAATTAACGCTAAGTAAGATTGTGAGTATTTGATGATTAATTATTTCATTAAAAGATGTAGTGCGGCATTATTTATGCAAAAGTTGTGCGTACAGTGGTGTGAAAAAGTTCTGTATCTTAGTAACACAGTTTGTAACAGCAATATAGGTAACTTAGAAGTCACAAGTAATATAGCAGTAGTTCACATTTATGATGTAGAAGTTATAGGTATAATAATATAGTATGTTACTGCAGACTAACATCGCACTGATAAGTTCCAGCAATATTACTTCATTGTTATATTATATTGGCAATATTTACAAATATATTAATGCTTTGATGCTATACCTATAACAGTGTAACTTGTATTTAATGCAATCGGATAACGCATCATACAGATTTCAATAATAAATTTTTAATGTCCAATTATTTGTTCTCATAATTATTTTCGAACAAAAGTGTAAATAGGCTTTCAGTTGAGAGAAAAATCCCCGGCTGTACATATGCATTGGAATCATTTTAATGAGACATATTGCTTGCTTTTTTGTTAAAATGATTCCAATGCATACCCGATTGTTGTAAGACCAGAGATTTTCGTCTGTCAATCTTTTTAGTTTTAAAATTAGAAAAGGAAAATAAACAGCAACGACATATGCAAAGCAAATAATGGGACATTAAGAATTTACTATTGAAATCTGTATGGTGCGTTATACGATCCTACACCCGGTATACAAGTTAGGTATTTATCTAGATATTAGATGTCGCCGCAATTGTTTCGTGCTATGAATATTGGTACAAAGTGCGGGAATTGAAGAATGTTATCGACTATAACTGACGAGGCCAAACAAGATCGAAATAGATCTGTCTAAGGGTACCTTATTAAATTATCACATTTTAAGATTTATTGGAGTAGACTAAATGTCTTTCATTATTGGTTATTATTAATAACTCCAAAAATGAATGGGCTCGATCTAATACATAACATCTGTGTATTTCTAAATTTGTTTTGATATGACGAAGCCGGAAGGTAATGGTAAGTAATGATGTCATCAAGCACTACTTAGAACTAATTAGTATCACATATTCCAATGATATTGTAAAGTATATAAGCCCTGCAATGACTTTTAGAATTCATTCGACTTATAGTCTAAATCAAATAAGAATAAAGCGAAGGAAATGATAGGGACAGCTTGACCTTCATCCTCATTGGTTAATAAACGAGTCCGTTTTACACAACTTTAACATGCTGATTTTATTGAATACCGTGTTACCAGATGTACGAAAGTAAATTACTTATAGTTACATAAAAAAATGTTTTATGATATATATCTGATAAAACAATTTTTTAGTAATGTTTATAACTGAAAAATATATAAAGTACTTTTCATAAATGCCTTAAAAATAGATGATAAGACAAACCTAAAAGAAACGGAGACGTGACAACGTTGGCTTTTGTGAAGTTGTAATATAACCACACTTTTTCCTTCTTGCTTGGTTAGGGTCGGTTAGCCTGTTATTCTAATTTTGTCATTTTACGTCTTTTTTTGGTATTACTGTTATTCTTTTATTTATATTAAAATAGTTCTTTTAAGAGCTCATTAAACTCAGCGTATCGTTATACAGGTAATTATAATTTGAATTATAACAACCTAATGATCAAAATATCAATGTAATATTTCAGGTTATATTTGCGATTATGGCTGAAGTTTTCAAAAATGCTAAAGGAAAACACGTAAAACATGGTCAGAGACTTATGGCTTACAATGTCTATTTAAAACATTTACAAAACAACAGTAAGACTTGGTCAGTCAAGCAAACGTCGGCTGAAGTTGGGATCGGACAGAATACGATGTGGAATATAATTAAACAAATGGAAGCTTCTGGATTGGTACGATCTCCTAAGAAAACTAGGGAATCAAAAACATGTTTTCAGAAACTTGAAGACTTCGAGAAATCTGCCATACGAAGACATGTACATTGTTTTTATTTTCGAAATGAAGTTCCAACTGTAGGAAAAATACTACAAGCTGTTAACGAAGACGATTCATTACCAGATTTTAGTTATTCAACATTATATAGAACGTTATTAAAATTAGGATTCAAATATGATAAACGAACAAGAAAAACGATTTTGATTGAAAAACCAACTATTGTTTTGTGGAGAAGAAAATATTTAACTGCTATTAAACAATACCGAGAAGAAGGAAGAACGATTTATTACACAGATGAAACATGGGTTAATGCAGGACATGTGGGAAGCAAAGTTTGGCATGATACTACCATTAAAACTGCCAGACAAGCATTATTTGAAGGCCTTTCATCTGGAATCAAAGATCCATCAGGCAAAGGAAAGAGGTTAATAGTTGTTCACATCGGTAGTGAATCTGGCTTTGTTGATGGAGGACTTCTAACTTTTGAATCCAAAAAGATAGGTGAGAACTGTATTGTTTTTGTATGTTTTTTATTACAACAAATTATTTGAATGTTTGTAGGTGATTATCATCAAGACATGGATGGAGATGTTTTTAAAGTGTGGTTGGAAGGGATCCTACCTAAATTAAAACCTCATTCAGTCATTGTAATGGACAACGCCCCTTATCATAGTGTTAAAGCTGATAGAGTACCCACTCGGAATTGGAGAAAAGATCAGATTATTGATTGGCTTCATGGCAAGGAAATTACACCAGGAGATAATTTATTGAAATTGCAATTATTAGAATTGGTAAAACAGTATGTGTTATCACATCCAACACCATATGGCATCGATGAACTTATTAAAAAGAGTGGAAGATTAATTTTAAGATTACCACCGTATCACTGTAATCTGAATCCTATTGAGCTAGTATGGGCTCAAGTTAAGCAACATGTTGCTGTTAATAATCGAACGTACTCTATCGAAGAGGTAAAGCAACTCTTATGTGATGGAATTGCTGGTGTAACTGCAGAAAAGTGGAATGATTGTGTCAATCATGTAATACGTGAAGAAAATCATATGTGGGATTTAGACGGAATAACAGAACAAGTGGTTGAGAAAATTGTGATTAATTTACAGTCGGAGAGTTCTAGCGAGGAGGATTCTGCTGACGATGATATGGAGGTAGAGTGATTACCAGAAGTATAAATACACAAACAGCAAAATGGATGCACTATTGTTATATACAGTACCTACAACTCATGCTCCTTAATTAAAGTATGTTTTGTAATTATTTAATTGACTTGTACTACAGGCTTTTTACCTTTTTGTTTATGTAAAAACTAAATAAATAAACATTTACATGTTAACTCGTAACTTCCTTTGCTTCGTAAGAGGTATATACTTATGAAGTTATTCATTATACTTTGTCATTATAAAAATCTACTATTTCATTTATTCATAGTTCGTCAGCTACTGGTTTTTAATTTTTATACATATTCTTGAACAACTATTAGAAAGCAATTTCAAATTTGGCGCCCTTTTCGAACACTTCAGCTGCTTAAATCTGCCTTGCACCGCAGTGCCACCTACTTTATTCTTATTTGATTTAGACTATAGTATTAATTTCGTCAGAAGTTGCAAAATGATGTCTTAGAAAAAAAACAAAGAAATCATTAGATGAAAAGCGATGGGAAATTATTTTTTATCATAAAGATAATCAGTCATGAGATTTCGTTTATTCGAGTTATCAGAAAGTGTGCTGGAATGCGAAAAATTGACAACAAGTCTCGTAGTGTGCGACCAAGAGAAATCTTATTCCGAGATGATACTGTCCTGAGAAAAACAGAAAGATAAATTTAATTTTACTGTATCAGTAACCAATGTTTTTCTATAAGCTTTAACGCCCTGTAACTCGGAAGGGGTGGATTTTAAGATACTTGTTAATATGAACTTTTTTTTTACTTATAATTAGCCCAAGAATTATCTATTAAAATTTTTTACCATCTTTAGGAAACACCCTGTATATGTTTCCATATCTCCGTTTATCGTTTAAGTGTCAAATCTGTAGTGAAATTGAAAATTAGCCAAATACTCAAAATCTTATTATCTAAAACAAAATAGAACCTGCGTTGTTAACAATAAAATGCTGTCGATTGCTGTTACTTTTACTTTTGAAAAGACTTTTAAATCCAAAAACCTGAAATCACTAACGCTTCCACTTTAACCTTCTTGGTTACATGAATAAAAGCCACGTGTTAAGTTCCCTCGTGTGTTTGGCTATTTAATTCGAAAGACTTGTAAATTAACTGGGATAACCACGGACTAGAGTATTAACTGAATTTGAATACTTGCTGTTTTCATACCTAAATGCAAGCCTATAGCAGGATCATATAATTCTTTACCTCGTAGTATTAAAATAACAATTCTAAAAGTATAAAATCATAGACAACGCATGTAATTTTTTTATGCTAGCTATTAATATTACCTGTAATATTTCCCAAGTTGGTGTTAATGGCAAAGGTAGAGTTGAATTTGGAGGTGAAATGGTAAACGCAGTACTTGATGTCCCCAAACCTGATGCGGAACCATTTGATAAGTCAAATTGAAGTTTAGTATTCCATACCAACTCCTGCAATAATATGTTGCACTAATTTTAATTTTACCGAATATTTAATCATTATTAATCAAAGCTTACCTGACACTTTTCTGCCGACATAAGAATTTGGAGCAAGCCAGGTGGTGGAGGTAAAGCTTGCGGATGAAACATTGGAGGCGCAATAGCATCTACATGAGATCCTGCGGTAGTTACTGTTGGAGGTGGTAACGATAACGGCTTTGGAGGTTGCGGATGTCCAAACAGGCCAGGTGAGAAATTTAATGAACTGGTAGCGGGTGTTAATTTTCCAGACGAAGACATGTGCGGAAGTCCCACCGTAGGCGGCATTTGCGAGTGGGCACTGTGTTGAATCTTTGGTTTACGCGGGCCACGTTCGTGCTGCACAGCTGTAAGAATACGCAAAGCTGCGTAATTACGAGTTTTTTAGAATGGAATAAACCTTGAGAAAAGCCTTATCTTTAGATCGTTTTCAAAGACGCGAAATTTATTGTAACAGATGTAAAGGGAAGTACTAAAATTAATACACCAACACGAATGCTTGCATCCATAAAGTAAAAAAGCTTTAGCTAATAAAGAAGCAAATCCCTACTTTAGCTCTTTTAAAAATGCAGGAGACTAAAAAGTGTTGTTTAACTTGGAGTGATAAAATGATACGGGCTCTAAAAAGATCTTTAAAATCTTAATCACTTTTCGCGCTCGCCGCACTGATTCAAACAGGATTCAATTCCCTTGCAATTTAATCTATTGATTCAGCATTTTAAAGGGAGCAAAAGATCAGCGGTTCCGAATAAATAGGCCATCAGAATGGTAGTGTGGGAACCTGGCCATTGTGTGGACAAGTGACGCGCTCACGGCGTTCCACGGAATTAGTGTTATACGAGGGCACATTGAGACACTATTACATTTATTAATAAATAATAATATTGACATATCTTGTTGAGTAGATACATCTAATACCGTACGTTTATGGATGACATCTGGTACTTTTATGTACAGACATGTTCCACTTTTAAAAAAGTTGGTCTCCAACATGTGAATGTCACATTTCAGATATTCTATATACGAGCAGAATGAGAATGTAAAATTTAGTTTCTATATTTGCATTATCATGTTTTCTATAGACTTTAGCACTTCCCAATGCGGTTACAAAAATGACATATTCAAATTAGGCTTATTAACTGATATTTATTTTAACTTTAAACAAAACGTTTGTAAGAACTAACCAATCCACTTTAGTTTATTAACTGTTTATTGAGGTTAAACCTCTTTATATTTTGATTGAGCATATTGTAGTAATGCATACAAATAAAATAAACGTGATTCACTGTATATCGTTTTACGTAACTTCGATAAGCATAAAGTTATGAAAGATTTCTACATATCAGGAGCATAACGTGCTATTGAATGCGGGCAATAAGGAAAATTCTCTTGTGGAACATTATCCTAATCCTGTTACGTCCCACACCCATACCTCAAAAAGGAATAAAGCTTTCTAAACTTTGACCTGCGACCTGCGCGTGTGTGGTGAACGCTTTGACCCTCGCTCGACTGGCCTGACAGAATGACATGACACTATCGGATGATAGGATTACCGAAGCTTAACTGTGCCCTACACCGACATGTCGCGTTCACATACAACATCAAATGCATTTAATTCCATTCGCGCATTCGATTTTCCAAACTGTTGAATTTTATTTTCGTTTTTGAAAAAGGGAATATTAAAAGGATAATTTTAATATTTGATTGTATTTTATACTGTTTCTTATTTGTCTAATATTTCTAAAAATAAAACTAAGACAACAGAAAAATCTATGAGCAGAGATGCATTTTCTCCACTTTGTTGGAAGCAATCAGATAATCTAAAAGACGTTGTGAGCCCACCTGGTCCCACTTTTAAGTATTTCTTCAAACATTCATCATTAAAAGAAGGATTCGCAAAGGATAATGATATCGTACTAAGTGTAACACCATTTTTGTTTTCCGTTGCCCTATTAAATTGTATTTTGCCTACTAGTGAGTCTATCTAAAAAGGCTTATTAAGCTAATAACATGTGTACGCTCATTCTGAACGGTTTAATAAATAGTACACACAGAAATTAACGCATATAATTTTAAATATAATGATTTAATGAGTTCTGAATCTACAGATTTGTTTTCATTCATTCCATTTCAAATTCCCCTGTTTCTTCGACTTCTTTGGCAAACTTCTATCTAAGAGATAGAAAAATTATTTAACCAGGATACCACTAGTTGGCTTATTAAAGAAGACAGAATTCGTGATGTTACCGAAACCTGTACTAAACACCAATATTTAGTTGGTTTTGAAGATCGTTGCATCTTATGAGACAGAGTAGTTTATAAACCGTGAAGATCAAGATGGAAAGAACTCAAGTACCTACCATTAAAACAAAATAATAATATTTGAACTCTGTATATTAATGACAAAATGGAGGTTAGTACCCGAGTCGAAATTTAAGTTCTACAGAAGTTCTGATAGGTGCTGTTTAGAATCTAAATATGTACTTTTATGTCCTTAAGTGCTGTTTAGGATCTTACAAGCTCTAACAATTTTCCACATTAAGCTCTAGTCAAAACCTGGAGAGCCTAACATGTTCTCATTAGATACTATGAGGTGCTACGAATTTTATATTGAAAAGCGTAAATAATTTTTATTTTTCTCGAGACTCTTCTAAGGACCTATTATGTTCTATTATACTCTTCGTAAAACCTAACAAGTACTTTTAGAGTACATTGAATAAAAAATAACTTTTATTTTCTTTTACAAAACTTAGAAAAATTTCGGCATCATGCAGGACTTAGAAAAATTTAAGCAACATGCGGGACTTAGAAAAAAAATTTTAAAGTGAATTATGAGACTTAGAAATATTTTCTAAAAATGAAATTCTTGTTTTTTTTGTAAATTTTTTAAGTCTTATAACTCCAAGTTTTATTTAGGCATAACAATAACTGAAACAAACAAATTCTTATTAAAATAAAAATGATATTATTTATTTTATTCAAGTTTTTGTTGATTGATAGGTACGCCAATGTATATTATTACTTATTAATATATTCTGGCAAATTAATTCAATCGTGTTTTCGATAATTTCTAACTTTTAATACATTTTGATTGTCGTGTCAGATCGTTTCTCGCTCGACCCATTACTTTCACACTTCGGCTCTAGCGCAAGCGTAGACCGAGCAGCTTTACGTAGTAACGTGTGCCAATAAAGTAGCTGGACAAAATTCAAACACTTTACAACACTTTATTAAGAAATCTTATATTTTATATGTATATACAAACGAAAACTAATATTATAATAATTCTACTTTTCCTTTTTGTATAGTGATAAAGGACCATTGTCTTCGATTTTGCGTAATTTTTCTTTGACGCCTTTAATCATGTGTCGGACAACATTCATGTCAACCTTTTTGACACACAGTCGAATTCTTCTGGTTAGTTCCTTGGTTGATTTTGCTGTCCATCCATTTTTATACACTTCTTGACACAACAAACTCCAAAAATCTTCGATTGGTCTAGCCTTGGGGATGTTTGGAGGATTTGCCTCTTTAGGTTCAAACATTATATTATTATCATTTAGCCAGTCAATAGTCTTTTTGGCATAATAACTCGAGGCTAAGTCTGGCCAGAAGATAATTTTATTATTAGCATGTTTTTCATTAATAAAACGCTTAAGTTTGGCCAAGCATTTCTGGATATATGTCTCACAATTAATAGCTGGAGCCTTGGAATCTTGGATATACAATTGCGATATTCCATGTACGGATATTGCACACCACACAAGCACTTTCGACTCAAATTTAGCTTTAGCTGCAAAGCGGATCTCTTCTGGTGTATTCTTGATATCATCTGTATAAAACCCCGCATTTTGATCTCCATTGCTCCATGCAAATGTGAAGTATTTTTCATCATCTAAAATCAACGTCACATTTTCCTTGAAATAACGTCTTCTCAATAGTCGACATCGTTTGGGACTTTCCAGCAATTGTTTTTCGGTGTAACGCGGCACTGTCACTCTATTATGATATTTAACACCCATTTTCATTAAATTTCGTCTAACAGTCTCTTTAGATACTTTAAATTTTCTTGCCAAAGCACGATTGGATGCTCCAACGCGCTCCTTCGCGGCGCTTATAAGTTTTTTCAATTTACTTTTGTTTAGAATTGACTTACGACCAGGTTTTTTAATTCCAATAGATGATAAACCACCATCATATCTCGCAAAAATTGCGTAAATTGTACTACGGCTGATGTTCTCGGCTAAAAAATGGTGTAAAACATACTTTTTATCGTGCTGTCCAAGCATCTTATAAATACGTTCACGTAAATTATTTTGTGCTGCAACTTTCATTATGATCACATTAACACCATGAACTATATATGACAGTTTACATAAACAGAAACAAAAACAGTCGATATTAATGCCATCAAGAAGCAATGCAACTAGATTATTCAGCTTGATAATTTGTCCAGCTACTTTGTTGGCACACGTTAGCAACAAGAAAAAAACAATGTGCACGTGGTTATGTTGATTTTATTGTGTGTTATTTTGAAGTTTTTATAGTGTTCAATGTGGTACTACTTTTCTCGTTAGAGGTAAGTAAATACATATGCATACATTTATAAAATCTCAAGGTGTTGACAGTACATGCTGACGATCTGTTAAATTTAACGTGAAAACAAAAAAAATGGTCACTAATATGGCGGCTTGGCGATCGATATCTCAGGTACATATATCTCACTTCTATAATTCCAATCCATTTCAAATGTTTAGAGTTTTAGTTGCATGCACTGTTATACCCCAAACTTATTTATGTTAGTGTCACTATTCCTAGTTACACATTTCTCACTAGAAAATCTTCTATCAAACGAATGTCATATGTCGAAATAGGGTTAAAATGCAGTAAATTCGTTTTTATGTGCAAATCAGTTTGATTACAATTAATATTGAAGTAATAAACACAAAAAATAAATTTTTATTCCAAATAATAAACAGACAACAAAAGGTAACTTAACGAAATGCAAACATTTACCTTTTCTGAATAACAATCTGACCTCTGATTTTAAATAAAAACAAATAACAATATTGTCAACATTTCTCAATGAAGAATTCTAGTGTTTCAAAGGTTTTGTTATCAACACAATAAAAATTTAACAAGAATTATAGAAATGAGAGAAACTATAGGTTTTGTTTCTTTATTATAAATATTGTGTTTGTTTAGGTTCACGTATTATCATAAATATTGTAAAATTGAAAAATGATGTCATTACAATATTGTATTTCTACTATGCCGTTAAATAATAAATTTTTTTTACAGAAGGAAATTTCACCTGGATGCAAATTTTATATTGATGAATCCAATATAGCAGTAATTAATTTAACAGCCAGACAACCTCAGACTTCGACTGATTCATCATCTAAAGACGACTGGGAAACTATCATCTAAGAAACATCGATTGAAATATTTTTTTATGCAGTCAAATATATTAATGGTTAATTTTTAATTTAAGGTTGGGTAAATCAGGCTGCTGGAAAAATCATCTCCAAGAAAGATTTCACGCTATTTGTTAATAAATGTACAAGTAACAAAAGAAATTATGGGAAAAAAATTAAACACACAATAGATCATTTAAAAACACTTTAAGCTTTTTTCTGTTTTAGTAGTATCTTTGTTGCACTTGAACAATTTAAAAAGATAAATAAAACTTAAGTTATAATAATAATTGTAGTAATAATCATTTATAAATTTTTTTATTTATACCAAGAAAAAAAAATTGATTGCAGAAATAACTTAAAAATTACAAAACTAAATTAAAATTTACAAAAATTTAAAATTAAAATTTCGTTTCGATTTTTTTTTCTTTTTTCCGCTTCCTTCTTCCAATCAATGTAAAATATTTATTTTAACTATACAAGATTAAGTACTAAGTAAGATCCTAATAGGTTCTAAAATAGAGTCTAAATAATCTCTATGAGGTACTGCGAGAGTTTTTAACGAGAACCTAAATAAGTGCTGAAACTGGAGAAAAGCGAAACTTACCAGATCCTAAATAGAACATAATTTCTATGTTATTTAGGATCTAAGTAAGTACTTTATGCTCTGCAGCGAATAGATCTTAGCAGAGCCTAACTAGGACTTAAATTTCGACTCGGGTAGTAAAAAAAATTGTCTTTGACAAGGTTCTTATGGTGCCGTACTTAGGATTTGAGTGAGAACGCGATCACATGCTAGTAGTTGTCTCTTCACAAACTACGACAGACGTTTGGTGAAAATGAAAACATTCAGTTCATAATATAGAAATAGTTAGAAAGGAAAGATCTACCTAAAATTCCAAAAGTTTTGTGCTCTTCGCTGATTTTCAGCTCTTTTCTGTTAGTGACGCCAACTTTACTTTGATAGCACTTCTCTAGTGACCTAGTATCAATTGAAATTTCAACGTTATAAAAGTCTATTTTCAAACACTTTCCACGAACTTGGCTTCAGTGCTGCTAAATAATAGTTCAGCCACCGATCTTCATTTGTCTTTCATTATATATACCATCTTGACACTATTTTTGATGGTTTCATGTCTGAGTTTCTAAACAGCAGTTTCTTGCAGAAAATCAAATAAGCAATCGAGAAACATGATGATAAGGGTGTCAAAATACCTATCCTTTGCAACAGTAAAAGTTTATCTCCAACTACGTCGTCTTTCATGACAAAACGACATACAAATAAATTTTCTTTCTGTCAGTATCAATTGTCTAATTGTATCTGTACGAATCGATTCTTTTAATATGAATACTTACTTACAATTAGTTCATTTTAGCGGATATTCAAAGTTTACATATCTAGAAAGGTAGATTTTTTGACTTTATTCTTTGATATATTAGAAAATCAACCTTCTCCTAGTAATTATTAAACTGTTTAAGCATCAAATATCGAAGCTTAACATTCCGTAGTCTCAAAACAATAAAGAATGAAAATGTCTCTTATAGCAATTTCACACTTACATACATAGACCAAAGAAATGTACTGATTGCGAGTTAATCAGATTCTAATATCTAGAGAAACTTCACTTTCATTATCTCAAAGGACAACTACTGATCCATACAAACATTCATCTAGAGCATAATAATGTTTGATAATTTCCAGAATTGCTGACAAACTTGCACACTATTAACTTAGCTTGAAAATTTTCTAATCAATTTTTCCTTTTTCTCTCACCATTTTTGAGTTAGAACAATTAAAAGTTTTTCGAAGTAGGATTTTTGAAACTTTGAACCAATCATTTTCTGAATTTGACCTGAAAATGATAGTATACTTTCGCTTTCTCTCATGGACTTAAAATTTCCAGATCCGTAATTTTGCTTTGTGGTAACAAGAAACGCCCTGACTTTCCACATTGAAAACGCCAGCGCATGAATACTTCTTGTAGTGGGTAATGAGAGGTACTCTTTAATCACTGTGCTCAGAAACACCCTAGAAACGTTTTTCTCTTATTTAATGTTTTATTGCATACCAGAAAATCTTGCCAAAATTATGGAAATTTTATTAGAATCTGCTGTTCTCAGATTTTGCTGATTCCGTTTGGAGATCATCTTCTTTTTTTTCTCTACAAAGTTGCTACTTTTACAATAGTTCACAAAAATAATATCAATAGGTATCGATAATCATGCAATATTAATTGTAGTTTGGGTCTTAGTTAGACTAAACAGTAGCTGATGTAGGAAGCTCAACTGTGGGATTCTGCTGAGGTTGTTTGTACTCTGCTTACAAGATCCTTTCTAACCGTACATACACATATTTATTTTAGATTTCGGAATTATCTGTCTTCACTGTTACTGTTTAGTAACCTTTTCGTGAAATAACTGTTTACCATTAAGGTCTTTACAGATGATATTTGAATGTCAAAGTTAGGCTGGATTTTTCTTAAAAAAACATTTGAATCTGAAACGAGCTTTATCTGAGAAACGCAGTACGTAAAGTATCACTTTTGTTGATAATTATTGAAGATCGGTTACATTAAATCTAATCATATAATTTCTCAAGTTGCTGACAATAAAAGATTAGCTGTAACTGTATGACTTCTTCTAGAACTTCAAAATGGATCATTCTTTTGGATGGACGGACGGATTAATCAACGAAAATCCGTCGTAACTATACCATGTGCATGATACCGCCTGTCTGTGTTTGAATTCAGTACAAATCTTGATGTGCAAATCAGGATTTAAAAAAAGCTTAGCCATAGTTTTGTCACTTGAAACTTTCAAACATTAAGACGTATAGACATAAGACATAAGAAGATAAAATTGCACTGCAGATTAAGTATCCCCCAATCCATGTAATCCATTGGCCAAAACTTCTATGTTTACAGTTATCTATAACTGATAAACGTTTTTGGGCATCTAGAATCTAGAGAATATTCATCAAGCGGAAACGAGCAAATCATTCCTGTATTTGTTGTATTCTAATAATAATAAACATTTTTGCTGATTTTAGTCGAATTTTATTCTGGGTCAAGTATGCGAGGAAACAGTTTCTTATAAGATTCTTACAATAAACGTGATCAAATATTCTGCAAACGTTGTATAAAAATGAAACCGCTTTGTATTTACAACAGAACAATAAATATGTTAAAATAACATAAATAAACAAATGATATTGGTGAAGAAAATGATATTGCTTTTAATAACAAAAGTATTTCAAACAACGAGATTTGTAGATGTTAAGATTTCTCCAAAGGAATCTATGTAGGTAGTTAACTGATGGTAAATGAGTAGTAATGTATAGGTAATTGCTAGCAGAAGTCTCAATAAATAAACATCTAATTTAAGTAATCTATAATAATACTGAGGCGACAACTTAATTTTTAAATTCTACCGGAATATCATGATTGTAAGTAATCAATAAATCTACCCTTTACGTCTATTAATTACTCTATCAAGCATTTATTGCTAGTAGCACGGAATAAATAAGGTGCAGAAGTTACAATTTACGAAATAGCTCATCCTGTTCAAGCTTATACCTTAAAATAACGACTGATCAAACATGTTTTCTTTCAATAAAAAGTGTTTATACTGATATTGAGAAAAACATGAGAAATATCGTTCGCGTTACATATGGAGAAGTCGACCCCAGTAACAGAAATATTGCGTAATAACGATCCAGCAGCACATCACCGACAATAAATTAGATCTACAACGTATCTACCTATGTGTCGTGCGGGTGATGTTCGGGGATTGCAGCCTCCGGCCGAGGGCAATACAGCCCTGTGAACCCGCAGCTGTGAGCATCAGCCCCGCTCATTAATGATGATGTGCTACCGTCGGCCTCAAGACTACTTCACTTCTCGCTACATCCCAGCCAGACAAGGGTTGTTCGTCAAAAAGGATAATATACCTAATAAATCATTTTTTAATAATTTCAAAGTGGATGTTCGTGTAAAAGGAATTTCCGGAATAAAATTCTGAATAATGAGATTAAAAAAATGTTAATTGCAGTATCAAAAATAAATTTCAAAATACTTTAGTCACTGATATTTGATAAGTGAAGTAAATAAAAAGTAAACAAATATAACAATGAGTTACTTTAAACTTGATTGGTTTTTTTGCCTTTTTGCATAGGTATATTCAGCTCACTTTAAGTTACTTTCATTTGTAAATACCCTTTTATACGTTTCAAAGTTAAGAATGAGCAACACATTGATAAGATATGTTTTCATAACTGTCTTAAATATTGTTGCAAATGGCAAACGTCATCAAATCATCCCAAATAAACATAGTCACTTATTAAAACGTTGAAATTAGAAATTCCTGTAAACGTGAGAATAATAATTTATGAAATTACCGTTAAATAATCCCTCTTATCTAATCCGTATTACCAGATAAAACAGCAAACAGGTTAAAACAACAGAAAATCTGAATCTCCCGGTGTTCATTCCACGCGAGTTCCGCCTCTGCAAATACATCTTCGTCGCACCCATACATCTCTATTCCTTTGTAAAATGTCTCTCTCGGATTCGCAGGAGTAATCACTCTCTCCATTCCCGTTGCTTATTTGCCACAGAGAGATTCCGTGATGTGATTCAATAAGCTTTTTATCAGCTGCGCTGTGGCGAAAGCTCCATCGCAAAAAGCTCAAAGCTCCACTCACACAGAAGACTAGCAATAAGTAAGTAAGCTCCGGGCGAAGCACATCAGACAGCTTTCATGCGAACTGTAGCTTTATATGGCCACAGACACAAGTTTGAAAATGAGATATTTTCTGAAGATCTGCAGCTGTACCTGAACGAGAAACACGCAAAGCGCTCTGAATAGCAATGTATATCATGAGTTTCTTTAATAGGATTCTGAACCATAATAATGTTCAATTCTGAAACACTTCACTGTGGATATAACGTATTGCTTTCATTGAATTAATATTATTGTAATTTCTTAGAATCAAGGGAACTTACATTTTAAACATTTCTTTTCTTTTGATGGCGACTTTAACATAACATGCACTATAGATAAGTTAATCCTTGTAATTACAACGTATCGTAATATTGTTGGTTCTAGTTTCTGAAAACTTTGTTTGGGTTTAGGCAGGTACGTATTTTGTATCTAATTGCAGTAAAAACAGAAAATGCAAAAACTATCGTTTTCGACATTTTAAGATATTTAACAAACCTTAACTAGATTCTAAGATCTTTAATAAATTGAAAACTGAATTGCTGTAGAACTTTTTCTGGTATTTGGTTACTTCTTGGAAACCGTCGGAGTCTGAGAAATAACATGCTGTTTGAAAAGCACAGAAAAACCGAGATCGTGAAGTTTTTCCATTTTTCTACAATATGTTCAAATAACATAAATAGTTATTTATGCAACAAGTGAGTAAAGTGTATCTTTTTTTCACGAGAAGGAAAGTAACTTTACTCACGAATTGCATACAAAACTTTTTTCACGTTCGTAATAAAAATCAAGGACTACCTACTTCAATAACAGCTTTCTCGACGCGTCACATCGATGCGTTCTAATTTCTGACAAATGCCAGTGTGTATCATAACATGAAACATTAATAAGCTTAAATAAAAATGTGATGTGCAGCAAAAGCCTGTTACATTTTGTTTGTTTGTACAAGCAATGCCCAATCAGACGAAAATTCCCATTTTTTAGTTTGAAGATCGTAACTCCTTCTTACTTGTTTACAGCATTAAATAGTTAGTATTAAGAAACAGAATTTTGCATATTCTCCTAGTCTTTTGCAAAGTAATAATTTACTATGCTGCCCTGCAAAACAAAAAGGTCCTAACTCCGAAAATCACGGTTTTAAGATATTGAGTGAAATGTGTTTGGGTTTCTTCGCATTTTAATTTTAATTAGACTTAATTATTATTTATCTTCAAAGTTTAGGCATTCTAGCTTGGCATGCAAACAGATTTTAGGGCAAAGAATTCAGCGCCACCCTAAACTCAGCTTTGTTTATTCTTCGAGTCAGGGCTTTTTCACTTTGCAAGGCAGTATCACTATGTATCACTATTATTGAAAAATTGTAGAAAAGGCAAAAATACAAGATCGATTTGACCTACATACAAATTCATGACAATGGATGCTCAATTATTCGTGTAGTAAAAGTTAACAGAGAAATTCTGAAAATTCTACACCCGTTTTAATAAGGTGAGATAACCTCTTTCACTTTCAATAAAATTATCGTTGTTCTTCTGCTGAAATAACAGCAGTACGGTTTCAAATAAGAATCTTAAACTTTTTTCTGTGCAAGTGGACTCTATTAAAAAGTCACCTAATTTATCTATGTTTTAAATTCATATTGCTTATTCCTGTAGAAAGTTCGAAAAATTGACAAATATTTTATTTTTGGCAGATTATTAAAACAAAAATCTTTAAATTTGCATTGCAACATACTGAAAGAAGAAATGTATTATATGCAGTGAATTAATCCTATAAGTTTATTAAATAATCAGCTTTCTACCACATATCTTGATTTGTTTGTTTATTGTCCTCTCTTGATAGTTAAGTGTCTATTTAAAATTATTTTTACTCTATACACGCTCTACACCATTTACAGTACGTGCAGACACTCGACAAACCAAAATTAAAACTTCGGTTTTGTTCAGACAGGTAAAATCACTATAAATAAACAAATGAAGCCACAAATAGCAATACTGTAATTGAACTTGGTGTCATCAATTAATATTGACAACGTCATCTAGCAAAGTTTGAATGTAAATTGACTTTCAGTGGATTATTACCCATTATTGTACCGTACAGCATCAGAGCTTCGTGTTTTCACTAGGCAATTTATAAAATCGCTCATGTTCTCAAAACTTTCAGGTCAGCAGCCTCCAGAAGAAGCTACTCTTCCATAAATAACTGCTTTTACATTTCCACAATCAACCAATTAATTTGTAATTTGTTGCTGACTTGTCGAAATTGAACAATCTTGCAAATTTTACCAATATTCTCATTCTCAAAGTCATTTCTGCACCAAAAACAAGTGAATTTTATAATTTTTGGGCACGGTGGAGGAAAGGAGAATCAAAGAGAGATAGTCGATGTCTGCGGTTCATACATAAAAAGTGCAGAAAGAACGACCAAGCAGCGTTCAAACCCAGACGGATCTCATGTACAGTCTGCGACATTAGTAATGCGACTTGAGAATGGATTTAAACACAACACAAACTTGAGAGAACGAGGTTCCAGGCCGCCGATCGATAATGCCGCAGATAAATGGCAACGTATTATTGGCATGAAACCGTGTTTTCTCAAGATTATGTTGTGTTTAAATCCATTCTCGAGTCTCATTACTAATGTCGCAGACTGTACAGCAACTAGAACCATGTCTAAAGGCTCAGGATATGCATGTGCCTACTGCTACTATTAACTAATGCTGGCCGTTATAGAAAAAACCTCCTGTTTAGTTATGCTTATCGAAATATAGAAATCAGTCTGAGAGTTTTACGCGCCGACAATCACATCGGAGCATCGCTTGGCAATAAATGCAAAACTCGGATGGATAGACCATACGTATATGAAACAGCAACTGGATGTCGTTGTGGCGGCAGCTGGTCTTTGATAATATTGTTTCCTTCATTGCGGCGAGTGGTTTCTCTTTTTAGCGGTGGAGGGAAGTTGACTGATAATGAGCAATGTTACCCTGATGAATGTTCCTGTAACTAGTCCATGAGAAATACAGTTTCGGTATTTGCTTTAACCTCTAACAAAAACCACCGAAAACCTTAGTGGTAATAGTCAGCCCTTGAATTAATCGTTGGATGCTGACTACGCCACTGGCCATTTTAGTGAGGGTGATGTGAATAAGTAATAACTTGCAGCGAAACTGGCTGATAAAGTGTGAAGTTGATTCTTGCACAGTCGTACAATTAAGTATCATTGCGTCCCTTTTCCGCAAGCTTACATTATGTTCCTCTCTTAAAAATATATCAAACACCTATGATCTTGTAGTTGGTGTTGGTGTGATACTGTAACAACCAGGAGATATTTGTGATGAACCTCCAAGTTAAAGATTCCATTTGCAAGGTCCTTATAGTGACTTCTGCAGAATTTTTTCGTGCATTGCAAACTCATAACTAACAATTTTATATACATCTAATCGAAGCGAAGTTACATATATATAGGTTCTACAATGCCGCTGCTTTTCTCTAGGAAGATCATGATGATGATGCTGATTGCATTGGAACTGATGATCTCGGCATAATAAGTATTACTTTTATTACACTTCATTTGTAGAAACAATAAGGAATGGAATTAGGAATCCTGGATATACATTTATAGGAGGAATATCCGGCTGCATCCCCGCACTTCTCATTGTGATTCTGAAGGTAAAGTACAGCATCAGCGGGAGTCATACAGTTTTTAATATAACTAACTTAAACGTATATGCGCATCTGCAACTAATTCTTTTCTTTTAGATTCTTTCGTATGTAATGAAAGCACGTCAGCACCAAAAAGCTTCCGGCATTGCTGATTGAGCGGAGGCGGGGGCACCGCTAGAAGGTTAGACTGTTAACCTGTTACCTGTTTAGAATGGCAGTACAAAACATAATTTCTCATCTCGTGGTAATTTTCTAAAAAATTAGAAAAACAGAATTACTCTGTAGCTATGTGCGCAGAGAAAAGTTACAAGACACTAAAGTGGCTTTACTCGTAGTTCTATGTCAAAAGATGACGTTGACAGTTGAGTTCTACAGCTTAGGCTTTAAATGAGGTTTTTTAATCGGTTGAGTTCTAGCTGGTTAGTCGAAATAGCCTTCTGGATTCTGTAAAGAATACTATCATACTTAATTGAAAGGATTACAACCCCAAAGCAGAGTAGGTTTCTAAGCATTGGTTTGATTTTGGAGCCGACTGTGTTGTTTCGGTTGGTTAGACCTCTAAAAAGAGTAAGACTTTCAAGTCTGACAAGAATACTGCAAGTGGCTTTTGGCTACGCCAAGTGTCGCTGAATCAAGTCAGGTCAAAATCGAAATAGTAAACATCCTGGACCATACAGACCAGTAAGTGATAGAGATGGATGATAGTCGTTACGGTTGTTGACAATATTTATCAAAACCTTTCTTTCAATGCTTTTTCTTCTTAATTTGCCATGGCTTGTAATGCCCATTGTAGAAACAGTCAACGCTTATGTTAGAGTAGACGGCTCGGAAGTAGTTACTTACAAATCAAAAACAATCAGATGTAGAGGAAAGAATGATTCAACTGTAGAAATGCAAGATCAGACTTTGGTACAATGCGAAGTATGCAAATCATCTTCTTTTAAAAACTAAAGGAAACCAAGATTTACTACCCTGGTACAATATTATTACAGCTGTTTCTTTCTAAAATTACTGTTTAGAAAAACACTTATTAGAATGGTCTACAAGTAAATGGAACATAGAGCTAGCTGAAAATCTGTAATATTCTGAGGACCTGTGCGCTATGAGGTGCGTACAATTGCTGGTGGAAAGTATCCGAAACTTTCGATGCAGTTGTATTTACAGTTTTTGTAATGAACAGATATGGAACATTGATACAATAGTTTGATACAAATGTTCATTCATGACTATCAGTGTAAAAAGGAGTCAATGATTTGATAAGAGATACTCAATTTTTCGAACAATAAATTATTTAGAATTAATAAAAACTTTCTTCTTTGAGGATAAATCAAAATTTAGTATAACAGTCTTAAATCATTTTCGTATCTAAGAATTCTATTTCAATGTTGAATGTTGGGTTAAGATAAACTAATAATATCTACTTGTACATAATTTAAAAATAAATGTAATAACCACTGCTAAAATAGTATTGCAATTCTATTATAGTGCAAATAAAAAAAGGGATTAATAAACATTTTATGAAAATGCCTAAATTAATTTCTGTTTTAAAACTAATTTTTCATAGAAACCCATTATACAGACAAATTGAAAACTAACAAAATTTTGTTTAAAACAAAAAATAAATTAGGTATATTTCACCGTTTCGAAATTTCATCAGGTAAATACGTTTGGTTACTCGTGCAGGCGTAGTAGGTTAGATTAAGGTTGCTATTAATCATAGACAGAATGTTGCTTCACACGCTAAGCCGAAAGGTGAACTTCCGCAGCTACGTTTGAAAACTACGAACAGTTGCCATCTTGTAATATCTTTTAAAAGATTTATAATAGAAGTTGACGCATATATTCTACACAAAAGGATCTAATTTGTTGCAAAAAGCTACATTTTGTGTTCCCAATAATGCTGAAGTTACGAACGAAAAGGTAGCAGGAAAGAATGTACTGTATACCTACTCCTTAAAAAAAACTTTCAGCAATTTCCTAAAGTAGATCTGCTAGTCTACATGTATGTACTACGTTATTTTCCTTTGTTGCCTAATAAATGTTGTCACTTACAGCGAATATTACATTGAAAATCTCGTCAGAATACATATTTTAAAGTATGGTTTGCAGTAAATAATGATTTTTTATTATTGTGAACTCGTGAACTTTTCCCAAACTGGTATTAAACAAAAATATTTGTTTTTAAAGTCTAATAAGTTCATTATACTGATGATTTCAGATTTCTTGGAAAACTGGTTATTTAAAAATGACGGTGACGTGTTAGGTCATATAAAAAAATAACAACATACTTTGGAAAAAGGCTTTTCAAAAGGTATCGTGCTAAAAATTGTTTTTAAAATGTGCTTTGGAACCAATTCTGTATGCTAGAAATTTGATACCAAGCCCAACTTACACTGAATCATTAATGTTGTCCTGGCTTATTTCATGAATTGCTGATATAAGGTAGAGAGTATCGAATCTACCAATCAGCATTTACCATTGTAGAAGAAACCGTTCTGCATACAATTCTCTATCAAGCAATTACAACATTTAGCTTAACGCAAGTGAAGATGATCGTTTCTGAAAGCTGTAATGTCGCATGAGAATTTTGGCCGGTCTTAGATGTTCTATAGTCAAAAAAGTGCTTCTAGAAGTTATTTCTTGCTTGAAGGAATTCTCAACAATGAATATTTTATGGTTAAAAAGCAAAATTAAAGATTTCTTCTAAAAATAAACGGAGGCTTCTTAGATTCTTCTTAAATTATTAAATATAAATTCTTAAGTTGTGTTTTGATTGACAGGATAATAATTTAAAATAGAAATAAGTAACTAGAAAAGAATTACTTTATTTAATTGCTGCTTTATTCAGAATATTAATTGCTGATCTAAACATTAGTTTTTACATATTTCAGTGAACGTTTTCAATTTCAACAATTTAAATTATGAATATTACAATTGCCCAAAACGAATCGCGATATTAACTTGGATTCTACTTCATTCACAGCTGCTGCCATAAATAATTAAACGCTTATCTTGAAAATTTTTATCAAGAATAAAACCGAACTGCAAAACGTCAAATGAAAAGACTTTGTAAGACGTCTATACAAGTTCTCGACATATCTTGAGGGAGTTTCGCGGGTAAGAAGGCTCAATGCCGCTCTATTTACGGAGCCGCCAATCCCCATTAACGGCGTTCAGGCCCGGCAAGGATCAGCGGCTGCGATAGAGAGTGCAAATCCGCGTGAAAGCGATCTGCGTTCACCCCTTGTCATTCACACCAACCCTCGTTCTCTAGACACCGCTCATGTTTCCCTTTCATTGTTTTATATAGATAAAATTAACATTGGTAATTACCGTTCAGTGTTAAATTGTATATGATGTTTTAAAAACTTCTTGTACTTACCTACACAATTCCGTAGCCATCAAGAAATGTACTGAAATTATAAATAATCTAAACCGTTAACTACAACTTTAGCATCAAAGTAACTAATTTCATGTGAAGCGCTTTAATTTTACATAAGGCGTTAAGTTTGGAAGTGGAGTGACTTGGAAAACTTGTGCGTGATGTTGGAAACTGTGCAAGGGGTTGCGAGGATGGCGTCATGTTTGCGGTTGGTTGAACAACTGTGAAACTTGGCAAGATCCCACTTTCAGAATCCCTAAATGCCAAACGGAGACAAGTAACATATGTTGCTTTTCATTGATTGAAAATTTTCAATAAATTGAAACCTGTTTTATGTTAACAATAAACTCTACGCATCTATTTTGGGAAATTCCTTATTTGGTAAAGGTTAAGTTTTATGTTTATTTACTATAAAGGCAAAATCACACTTAATCCACATCAAAATATCGATATTGCTATTCTTAGGTAAGCAATAGTTGAAAACTGAAATCCTCGTCATCAAAAATAAATTCGAATATCAAATTTATGTGTTCTATCAATGTGTTGTATTTTTTTATTTTACGTGACAAAAATATATGGATGTGGGATTTGACAAGTGGTTGAATTACAGATAACGCCGCGGGGCATTAATTACATTATACTCAATACAAAGCATTCGATTTATTCGAATGCTGTAGCTCATGTTCACGCTACATGTGGTCCCGTTTGGGTGATCGTTTGTGTATCGAAAAGTGCTTTTTAAGCGGGTCACGCGTAAACAGATTATCGGTGTCATCACTGTTTCTCATCATTTGTAAACTTTGATGTATGTATAAGTACCAGAAATTTTTTGTTGGTAACATTTTATCAATAAAAGCAGACGAATAAGTAGGCATCTCTCTCACATCTAATATTCAAGGTAATCCTCATGTGATATCTGTATGTCATCTCCACATTTCAAAAATCAATTATATATAGATTGAACACGTACGAAAGTAAATTATAACAGTTTACATAAAAGAATGAAGAGGTATCTTCAAAGATGTATAAACTATTAAGTATTGATTGTATAGAATTTAGTTCATTGTAACATTAAGATATTCCTATGCATAAATAAAAGTAACAATAATGCATTTTAATGCATATTAATTACGTCTCTCTCTATTTAGAGTTATTTAGGTTAAAGAAATTATAGTCTTCATTACTTAAAAATTTAACTAAAACAAAAAGAAAAAAGCCTATGTTCCGTTCTAGCTGTGACACAGTATACGCATAAAACTAGCACTATAGTCTAAATCAAATAAGAATAAAGCTTAGGAAATGATAGGGACAGCTTGACCTTCATCCTCATTGGTTAATAAACGAGTCCGTTTTACACAACTTTAACATGCTGATTTTATTGAATACCGTGTTACCAGATGTACGAAAGTAAATTACTTATAGTTACATTTAAAAAATGTTTTATGATATATATCTGATAAAACAATTTTTTAGTAATGTTTATAACTGAAAAATATATACCGTACTTTTCATAAATGCCTTAAAAATAGATGATAAGACAAACCTAAAAAAAACGGAGACGTGACAACGTTGGCTTTTGTGAAGTTGTAATATAACCACACTTTTTCCTTCTTGCTTGGTTAGGGGTCAGTTAGCCTGTTATTCTAATTTTGTCATTTTACGTCTTTTTTTTTTGGTATTGCTGTTATTCTTTTATTTATATTAAAATAGTTCTTTTAGGAGCTCATTAAACTCAGCGTATCGTTATACAGGTAATTATAATTTGAATTATAACAACCTAATGATCAAAATATCAATGCAATATTTCAGGTTATATTTGCGATTATGGCTGAAGTTTTCAAAAATGCTAAAGGAAAACACGTAAAAAGTGGTCAGAGACTTATGGCTTACAATGTCTATTTAAAACATTTACAAAACAACAGTAAGACTTTGGTCAGTCAAGCAAACGTCGGCTGAAGTTGGGATCGGACAGAATGCGAATATAATTAAACAAATAGAAGCTTCTGGATTGGTACGATCACCTAAGAAAACTAGGGAATCAAAAACATGTTTTCAGAAACTTGAAGACTTCGAAAAATCTGCCATACGAAGACATGTACATTGTTTTTATTTTCGAAATGAAGTTCCAACTGCAGGAAAAATACTACAAGCTGTTAACGAAGACGATTCATTACCAGATTTTAGTTATTCAAATTAGGATTCAAATATGATAAACGAACAAGAAAAACGATTTTGATTGAAAAGCCAACTATTGTTTTGTGGAGAAGAAAATATTTAACTGCTATTAAACAATACCGAGAAGAAGGAAGAACGATTTATTACACAGATGAAACATACATGTGGGAAGCAAAGTTTGGCATGATACTATCATTAAAACTGCCAGACAAGCATTATTTGAAGGCCTTTCAACTGGAATCAAAGATCCATCAGGCAAAGGAAAGAGGTTAATAGTTGTTCACATCGGTAGTGAATCTGGCTTTGTTGATGGAGGACTTCTAACTTTTGAATCCAAAAAGACAGGTGAGAACTGTATTGTTTTTGTATGTTTTTTATTACAATAAATTATTTGAATGTTTGTAGGTGATTATCATCAAGACATGGATGGAGATGTTTTTAAAATGTGGTTGGAATGGATCCTACCTAATTTAGAACCTCATTCGGTCATTGTAATGGACAACGCCCCTTATCATAGTGTTAAAGCTGATAAAGTACCCACTCGGAATTGGAAAAAAGATCAGATTATTGATTGGCTTCATGGCAAGGAAACTTCACCAGGAGATAATTTATTGAAATTGCAATTATTATAATTGGTAAAACAGTATGTGTTATCACATCCAACACTATATGTCATCGATGAACTTATTAAAAAGAGTGGAAGATTAATTTTAAGATTACCATTGTATCACTGTAATGTGAATCCTATTGAGCTAGTATGGGCTCAAGTTAAGCAACATGTTGCTGTTAATAATCGAACGTACTCTATCGAAGAGGTAAAGCAACTCTTATGTGATGGAATTGCTGGTGTAACTGCAGAAAAGTGGAATGATTGTGTCAATCATGTAATACGTGAAGAAAATCATATGTGGGATTTAGACGGAATAACAGAACAAGTGGTTGAGAAAATTGTGATTAATTTACAGTCGGAGAGTTCTAGCGAGGAGGATTCTGCTGACCATGATATGGAGGTAGAGTGATTACCAGAAGTATAAATACACAAACAGCAAAATGGATGCACTATTGTTATATACAGTACCTACAACTCCTGCTCCTTAATTAAAATATGTTTTGTAATTATTGAATTGACTTGTACTACAGGCTTTATGCCTTTTTGTTTATGTAAAAACTAAATAAATAAACATTTACATGTTAACTCGTAACTTCCTTTGCTTCGTAAGAGGTATATACTTATGAGGTTATTCATTATACTTTGTCATTATAAAAATCTACTATTTCATTTATTCATAGTTCGTCAGCTACTGGTTTTTAATTTTTATACATATTCTTGAACAAACTATTAGAAAGCAATTTCAAATTTGGCGCCCTTTTCGAACAATTCAGCTGCTTAAATCTGTCTTGCACCGCAGTGTCACCTTATTTATTCTTATTTGATTTAGACTATAAGTCAGATGTGTAGAAATCTCAATTAAAACCAACTATGGTTTCTTTACTGATTTATTTTCTACAATATCATAGAAAAAAGCCTTACTAAATCTACTAAATTGAAAAAGCCATATTTGTTAAAAAGTTAAAAAAAATTATTACTTATGTGCTGTTCAGATGCTTTAAAATTAACCAAGAGGGTTTTTTGGTTGCTTATGCTGGTATGAAATAAATCACTCTTTTTTGTATGTTTACACTATTGACTTTATCTTGAAACAATTGGTTTGAAAACTGCCACGTCAAACACAATTTGTTTTTATATTTGTTGAGTATTAAAGTTACAGTAAAAGGAGAAAGTTTATATTGACATTTTTTTAAACATTTTTTATTAATAGATTTTTTTCACGTTCGTTAAAAAAAGTGCAACATTTTTCATTAATTTCCCTTTATAAAGGATGCGTTTGTTTCATCGCGATAGAAGCGTGAAAAAAAGTGCCATAACGGTTCATTTTTTCACGCATTTGGGTGAAAAAAAGTATCGTAACGTGTCATTTTTTAACGCAAAATATTTAAACACATAGGAGGCTACCGTTGTTATGATACACACTGGCTTTTGTCAGAAATTAGAACGCATCGATGTGACGCGTGGAGAAAGCTGTTATTGAACTAAGTAGTTCTTGATTTTTATTACGAACTTTCCTTCTCGTGAAAAAAAGATACACTTTACTCACTTGTTGCATAAATAACTATTATTTTGATGCTTTGCCTTCGTTACTGATAAATGTTAACCTCAAAATGCAATACAACTGTCAAATAAGTACAACTTACAATCATAGAAACTAACAAATGAGAAGTACCAGTTGCACAACTTAAGATAGCTATCTAGATTTTGGCTTTAGTTTGTAAAGCATTTGAACAGAAAATAAAATATAGGTTATGCGATTCTCTACTCATAGTTTTGTATTATATTACGAAAAACAAAGAAATAGAAATGTTTGTAGTTAGTAAAAAGATAATAAAAACGAAAATACGTAAAAAATGATCGGCAAAATACTGAATAAACCAAGAATATTATTTAGCCATTCTATTTTTAAACATCAATCCGCACAACAAACATCTAAGAAATTCCCTTTCCATTTTTTCAAATAACCATGATATAGAGAAATCTTCAAAAAAATCGTTTGTTGCTTATAACACAAATTAAAAGTACTCGTGTAATCTCTGATTACAGCATCAATAAACTCCGCAGAAAAAACTAGATCAGCAGTGATCAGAAAGTGTGTTCAGTTTTTCTAGTTAATCTGGTTTCTGCAATACTCAGCATTTATGCGCATTTTGAACCACTCTTGTAATAATAACACTACAAAATATAAGCAGTATAGTTTTATTTCTAGTAGTTTTAGAAAATAAGTTTATTACTCTGCATATTGAATACATCAAGAGCACTTCGTTCACTTTGGAAAAAACGATGCTCCGGTGAACCAAGTATATGGGTTCGATCCCCACACGAATTCTAATTTTTCTATATGTATTTACTTTAATAATCTTTAAAAAAAAATCATTATCATTATTCAGTATTATCATTGACGTTAGTATCTGATTGCTTTTCTGAAATCGTAGTGGACGTAACAGACTAGGTAATTTCTTAATTATATTTTAAGTTTTTGTTTTTAGATTTACTTACTGTTTAGTAATTTTTACGTAAATACAACAGTCAATTCTGAGTTCTACTTATATAACTAATAAAAATTATAATAAGGCTTGCAATTCTACTATAGTATATGACATTAATAAAGAAACAAATTAAATGCTCAAAAAGATTCTTTACAGTAACGAAAATTCAAATACATAATTAGCAGACTATAAACGAAAATTGTAAGGTACCTATTTAAAATGTGAAACATAATTATTCTTATGTCTATATTTCTATATAAGATTTAATCCAAATAGCTGTAAACCGTTACATTACATTACATTGCTGCTGTGGGTATACCCTTCCACTACTCTGAGTTACATGTCTTTACTATGAATATTAATGCAGTCAAAACCGTACGTGTTGTAAAAGGCCTCACTTCCAAGTCGTTGCTAATCTTATTTAATCAATTTGAAAGGCATTCTTGTTTATTTTGCTCGATTTAGAGATTATATAAATACAAAGTTTAGTTTGATGATAACAATAATAATTTTAATTAAATACGTCAATGACGAAAGAATTTATCCTTTTAAAAATAAAACGATACTTTTCGGAGTTGTACTGTGCCATCGTTGAGATATTAATATAATCAACGATACACTCACTTTCTGAATGAGCTCTTTCACTGTCCTCGTATAAAGTAAGCGAAACATTGAGTAGCTGTATTTAAAATTTCATCAATAGCTACTTTATTAGTGACTAGAATTGTGAAAGTTTTCTCAAGGTACTATTTCTAATTTATTTTTACAAGATAATTTCATTTGAACCCATAGATTTTGTATTTTAAACACTCCCTTCCAAATTTAGGTACTTAAAGCCAAGATCAGGGATAACACAAATCATTTCATCTTACAGATGCTCTTAAAGGTAGAAATCTTCCCCCAAAAGGATTTCTGCATATGGCTCTGAAACGTATTCTTAAAGCTGTATGGTTTTAGAGAGTAAATCTCGTTTTTGCGATAGATATTCAAAAAATAAATTTACTAAGCAGAGGGTACCGCAGAAATGGATTTACTAATTAAAGAAACTTTCGGAAAAACCTCGTTTATCAAAATGCGGATAATGTTGAATTCGGAATCTAAATAATTATGTCTATCGACTACTAGAAATCATTTCTGTACATACCTCATTTAAGTGAAAGACATCAGTACTCAAAGAACAAATCTACTGAGTAAAGTACACCTCAAAGATATACTTAGTAACTAAAAAGCTTTTCGGAAAAACCTCAATTATCAAAATGCAAATAATACTGATGAATGAATTCTAATTCTAAATCCATGTCTATGGACTACCAGAAACAATTTTGGTATACAGGGTGTTCTGCGACTTGACCGACAAACTTATACCATATATTCCAGGGGTCATTACGATCAAAAAATGTTATATAAACTATAGGTGAATTTCTCTTCGTATCGAAGAAAATTGTAAAAGAAAGTCTGTAATAAACAACAACCAGAAAATTTTAATAAGTCAGTCTTAGTAAATTGAGTTAACCTAATGAATCGACGTATTTGTGACAAATGACAGTTTATTGACGTGTTTACTGCCGTAGTTAATGCTGAATAATTTTTGTGCTGTGTTATTAATTTAAGCCATTATGCCGCATTTTACTAATGCAGAATATGCCGATATGGTTTACGTCTATGATTTTTGCAATAAAAGTGGACGTGCTGCAGCAGCGGTACCCAGATCGCACTGTTCTCCACAATACAACATTTTCTAACGTTTTTCGCTGCTTAAGAGACGGGATGTTTCCCACGTCGTCGTGTAGAAAGAAATGGAAATGGGAATGAGAAGCAAGCTGAAGTAGTTTTAAATGCAGTTGAACGAAGTTCTTCTACCAGTATTCGTAGAATACCTCAAACAACGCGAATTCCTCAAACCACCGTGTAGAGAATTCTGCACCCTATCATTTACCAAAAGTCCAGCATTTACTTCCTAAAGACTTAGAAAACCGAGTACGGTATTGTCAATGGCTACAAAATAACTTGGAGGTTATTCCACACATAATTTTTATGGATGAGGCTCAATTTACAAGGAATGGTATTAACAACACACGTAATTCTCACATCTGGGCGGAGCAAAACCCACATGCCACAATCGTAGTTAACCATCAACACCACTTTTTCGTCAACGTGTGGTGCGGTTTGTTAAATAACCATCTTATTGAGCCTCCTTTTATTGAAGAACGTCTCAGGGCAGAAAATTATCTTCACTTTTTGAAAGAATTGCCGAATTACATGGAAGATATTTCTCTGGAAGCTCGACGTGACATGTGGTTCCAGCGAGATGGAGCACCACCACATTTTGGGAGACAAGTGATGGTGTGTCTTAATGAAAATCTTCCAGAAAGGTAGATAGGACGAGGTGGTCCTATACATTGGTCGGTTTGGTCACCTGATTTATCGTCTCTAGATTTTTTCTTTAAAATCGCTTAAAATCTCGTGTGTATAGTAATGGTAAACCAGATACACGTGAAGATTTGACTAACAGAATAATTGAAACCACTAATTCTCTTAAAAATTAATTGGCAGGAATTAACTGGCTATATTCTATGGCTCGAAGGGTAGCTGTATGTTTAGAAAATGGCGGTTCTTATTTTGAACAGTTACTGTAATTTTGTCTTAATTAGCTATTCATTGATGAATAATTTTTCTTTTCTTATCAATTTTTTTTTAATTTCCTTTGATATCTGTGAAAGGAAGAGGAATTCACCTATAATTTATATAACATTTTTTAATCGTAATGACCCCTGGATTATATGATATAAGTTTGTCGGTCAAGTCGCGAAACACCCTGTATACCTCATTTTTGTGATAAATATCCACATTTTGAAAATAAATCTACTGAGTAAAAGGCTTATCATATTGAAGAATCTACATCAAAACTTAATTCTTGGACTAATGAGGTCATTCGAGAAACCCCTCAATTCAGTGTAAAGCAAATAGTCAAGTAGTAATGGTACTAGTCTTAAATTTTGCTAAGTTAATTTAATGCAATTGCATGCACCCATTTAGTTTTCTCATCAATTTATGACGATTGTGTATGTGTGTTTGTTTAAACAAAGCCAAGCCTGTATCTTCATTAATATCTATGATAGAGCAAATAACCCTGAATAAAAGATAAATGACGATAGTAAGCCGACTAGACGGCAGGGAGGAACCAGGGGAGCCTCGGCCACTCCTAAAAAATTTTGAGTCACCTCTGGAATAAATGCTTGTAAAGTATCCTGTTCTTAGATTTTTGATTTGAATAAACTTTTAATATTTAAATTGGTAAATGAACCTTTAGCACCCCCGCTATTATCTTACTCCCGTTTTGTGTAGTCCCCGGAACTTTCAAAATCAAAATGACTTTTGATTTTCTTTTGAGGGTACCCGTTGGAGTCTGGCACAAATGATCAACTTCATCACAGTGGCTGCTATTTTTGTTTAGTGTGTGTACAGTTGATTCTCGTGCCACCAAACGGTTTTGGTTACGTTTCTTAATATCTGAGAACAGTCTTCGTTGTAGGATGTGATGATGGCTTCTTTTATTTGATCTACGACAATTTCAAGATCATATCTGTCTTTAATGCTATTGTTAACCTTCTGAAGATCTTGGTTAAGGTCTTTTTTGAACGATTGCCATTCAATCTAAGGTTTAAATATACTTTTCTTTTGTTTGGATTAGTATTAAAGCGGATGTGTCTATGATCCGAACAGATATTTTTATCGGACCCTCTAGCTTTTAATGAAGCTACTAGCGTTAGATTCTTCAGTCCGTCTCTGTTCACTGTTTTGATTCACTTTAATTCCCTTGTTTAAAAGTATGCTCTTCCTGGGAGAGCCGTGGGTGTCACTATAGTTCACCACCTACATCATCAAGACCAGGTACCCTTATAGGTTGAAGGTTATTGCACGAGGGCTATATCACAGCCTTGCCTCATTAACTTACAGGACATCGCTGCTTTGCTGTAATGGAGATTTATTTGAATTAGTAACAGCTTTTACTCAGGCTTAAACAGCGCCCTTGAGTAAAGGATGCAATCTAAGATCATATATTGTCAGCAGTCTTGAGAACCATACAAGGCTGGAGCGCGAGAACCTGCAGTTATTCCTAGAATTGCGCTATATTTTCGTCAACAGAGTTTGAGTTAGTCTGGCTACGGACTTGCTTAGACGGTAAAAGTACAATTTTGATATTATGTTTTCCCATTAGGAGGAGAGTAGTCAACTTTTTTTTTCTGAAATAGCATAATACATATTTGTCTCTATTAAATAGAGAATTCCGTTTTGTTTCTGAGTATGTAAAAATATCATAGTCCTACATAACAAAACTTTCAAGATAAACAAATAATAATTTGAACAAAGTTAATATAATTATCTAGAAGATAATAACTATGGTTTCGTCAAAATGAGGCCTTTTCTTATAAAGAAAGAAGCGTTAGAGATATCTTAAATTTTAAATTCGGAAATAACTGGATAGCAAATGGTGGCCCTATCACGTATATAGGATTCGAATTCGGAACATCTCTTCCTTTATGAGAAAAGACTCCATCTTGTTGAAACCATAGTCCACACCTAATTCTAGATGATCGTTAAATTTTCAATATCTGCTGTTTGTTTGGTTATAATATGATAATGTTACATCTTGTTCAAATAGATATTTGTTTGTCTCGCGAATTCTGTTATGTTAGACTATATTTTTACATATCTAAAAAGAAAAAAAAATTCTCTATTAAATAGAGAAACAAAAAATGTATCGTCCCATTCAAGAAAGAACTTGACTAAGCCCCTTAACGGGAAAACACAATATCAAGATTTTACGTTTACCGTTTAATCGGCTGATTAGCGTCATTCATCTTTTATTCAGGGTTTTTTGCTCTATCATAGAATGATGTTAACGAAGATTCAAGCTTGGTCCTGACGGAATAAACATCCTGTATATAGTACTCGTGGGCAATTCCAGTGGTCTATAAACAGTTTTATTCATTAAAAAGCAGAAATATGAATTGTGCTATTTCTGATTAATTCAACAACAGATTGTTTATTGTGTGTTTTAGAAGAATGCTTTTTAATAGAGGGCTTTGTACAAGCAACGAGATAAAACTAAAGAACCTAAATACTAATATCTAAATGCAATTTTAATTTTCTATTTTCAGAAATAGTTTGTTTACAGTCACAGTTAGGAAGTTGATATATCACTGAATTTGACGATGCAAACAATTTAATTGTTATTCGCCATTACCAACTAAAGTAGCCAACTAGAGATATGGGTATTGTGTATATGAAGTAAGCAACGTACTTGCTCAGAAATGTTTTCTACGATTTCAGAATTTACTAATACTTCAATTGCATAATTTTTAGTACAAAATTATTTATATTATGTAATAATGTGCACAGGGTATATTTTTAAAAAGTCGAAAATTTGAAAATACAATGCTGAATTACTCCTTTTTATAAATACCTCTACTATACTGTGCAATTGTTACAAAATATCAAACATTTATCAAAAACATGAATAAAACTTACCATCTTTGTTCATGCTGGCTTGAAAACATTTATGGAGTCTACAAGCTCGACACTGGTTTCGATGCGTTTTATCAACAGGACATCGTCCTTTCATTTCTCCCGTCGCTTTGCAGGTGTATACGCGGTTGCGGTGAATACTCCGTTTGAAGAAACCCGAACACCCTAAATCATTTTCCCTGTTAGAGACAGTAACTCAAATCTGATTAATTTCAATTATTTACCGTCGCAACTGTATATTCCATAATGTTTTCCGGAACTTCTGTCCCCGCATACTTTGCATGGAATGTCAAGTAATCTGTCTCCTGCAAAGTTGTAAGAAATTAGTAAATTACTTTGATGTCAAATCTTCTTTACACTATATTTAATTACGTTAGTAAGAGATTAGGAGATTATGTAGTACGTTCATGTTTTAAAAATCCAAAATTCCATTTACCTACACGTACAGTTTTCTAGATTTGTATGTTATTGTGATTTTTTCCAAGGGAAGAAATGTTTAAAGAATCAACTATTCAGACTGCCATAAAAACATCTTTTCTAGTAAGAAAGATTGTAGAATCTATTCTCGATCAGAAGAATTGTTTTCAGTAATTGTGGGTAGTTTACAAACATGCAGCGTAAACCTTAGAGCAGTCCAATTTTGAACTAGTATGAGTCCTACTTTGTTCGATTTATTATTTTTAGTATTATTATTATTATTATTATTAATTATTATTATTATTATTGGTCCACATGACACAATTTTAAAAATAATCATTTGCCAAAGTGCTGATACCTTTAGATGTATCTTGTGAAATTATCAACCATAGCAATATCAAATAGTTAGAATCTAAAATCTTCTGTGTTACCTTTATGTTGTTTGGACCTCCAAAGTAACTTTTGAGGAATCTGTCTAAAGTAGAGAGCTTTGCAGCTTAGTTTTTTGATCTGAAGATATTTTTCTCATTTTTACCAAAAAATCATCTAAAGAATATAGCTCTTCGCGTATCAGATTTTCGGTATATTTTGACTTCTTAAAAACGGAATTATTTATGGCCTGTGTTCATTAAAACTGAAACACCACGATTCTCATGTTTTGAAAACTGTAGATAATATTTGGTAAAAGTGAAGACTTCAAAAGCGATTGTCTTGTTCACAGTGATTTGTATGCTAGAATACACAATCAAAAAATGATCGAAAACAAATAACAATAGCGACTCTCTTTTGGTGATTTCAACATAATTACAAGCACGATGCTATCTTCACGTAACAAGATTTTTAATAATTTTTACATCAATCTTCTCCCTATCTGATTTTTAGCAAATCTAGCTTCTTGAGAAGGAAAAAGACTAGGCTTCTAAAACTCCTTAGCAAAAATCTGGTTGCTGCCTAAAAACAGTGATTACAGGATTCAAGCTTCTCTCTTTGAGAATGTTATGATGACAAACTAAAAATAGTTGCAATTTAACACAATAAATAGAAAATCAAACGAGTGATCAAATTAGTAAAGTATGATCCTTAATCTCAGTTCCACTACTAGTAGGATAATAACTTCTTTGCAATAATTCCATAAGCTACTGTAATTAACTCGAATATAGATAGATAAAATAGGAAATTCTTTGTGAACAATTGCCGTGAAAAGATCACGAGCTGAATGCCAATCTCTACAAAATGAAGTTTGTTCAGAGTAAATTACTAGCGCGTATGATTGTATTTGTTCAGATTCCTTATATCACAATTAACACACTTACTATCAAGAACAGTATTTTATTTGTGTTTAGTTTTTGTGACTATAAAAAAACAACTTTAATTTGTTCAGGCCAAGTTCAATTTACCCGAGCTCAACTCGATTTCTCCAGTTTTAAAGATTATTTTGAATAATCATGTCATGTAAGTGTGGTATAATCAAAAATTACATCTGTAATAAATCTTTTCCGTGTAAGCAATACCCACAAGATACTTATTGCATTGCCGAAAAGATAAAAAACATTTTCGAAATCTATAAAAAAATGTACGTTGCCATTTTTGGACAGTCTGTATATTTCCAGTTTAAAACAGATTTTATCCTACATATTTATTCGTCAAAACACACTTGAAATCTCTGCGTAGTACACCCAGTAAATTAATTTTATGTAGGAACAAACATAACTAACCTATCGTGAAAGATTATTGTTAGGTAAGATGTAGGAATTACAGAAACGTGATGAATGGACAGCAAGAAAGCAAGAACACTTCGATGCACTTCAATGTAAAAGGGATTAGCAGCATCATCAATAGCGCGAACAGCCGTAAAGCTTGTCGAGTTGCTAACAATACAAGATAAACCAAATTTAAATGCTTTCTTTTGAAGTGCATCGTATTATTCTTTTTTTAGTCGTAGCCACAACGTCATCCCTTAAGAAAATTCGGATTATATTATATACAAAGTGTGTTATCAAAAGCTTAAAAAAAGTTTAATATAACAAATACATAATAGTCACAAACATGGTATTATTATCGTAATTATATTTAAAATCCAAATTTAATTAATATCGACCAACAAAGAAAAAACTTCTTACCCGTACCCATCCTCCGGCCGTGACCGGAGCGCGGTTTCACCCAAACTGAAGAATCAATCTTGTCGATTTTTAATTATTGAATATTAATAATAATTAATATTTAATTTGATTAATAAAATGCAATTTTCTCTTCAACTTCACCCCAAAATTTATTTGCTTTGGTACTACAGCATTTCACAGATGTGTAGGTGCCCTTGTGGCTAAAATACGACTATCCGACTGATTTTCAGCCACCGGTTTCGGTCTGCAGGCCATTTTGTCACACCCCTACTTGCTGTAATGTCATCCCCACTCTCGACGAACCACCCTCATGAACACTGCAGGGTTGTATATTCCTGCAAGGTAATTGTTAAAGACACAGAAAGTGTCTTATTAACATTTTGGATTTGAAATTTTATTGCAGTAATTATAAAGTAATAAAGAAAGTTAGTTAATCTTTGATTTATTTTTCAGGTTTTACTTTAATGTACTCATTTTACAACGCAACAAATGATACTATAAATCTTTCGAACAAATCTTTACCTTGAAATATTATTGCTAAAAATTAATAAAGTTGACGTTGAAAAGTGAACTTTTTATCAGTTGACTAAAAATATGAAATCCCGTTAAAATGCAAAATAGCATTTGTTACCAACAATTTTAAATCCTCAAAACAATTTTGGGAGCAATAAAGTAGTAAGTTATTGTGTAACATAATTTCTGCTAGGGTAGTTGTAAATCGGTAGCAGGATGTAGTGACCCGGAAGGTGCACGTGGGCGTAACAACTTGGTGGGGTAGCTCTTATACAGCTGTGATAGGCGAGTCCTTCGTTATGTCAACCAATCACAGTTTTAGAAGGTGAACGTCACTTTACAGTCGTGTAGCTTCTCGCTTCAGCTGATGCCTGAAATGCGATATGTTTAGTTAGATAGTCCTGCTACGGTTCATTTTCTCTGCAAGAATTATAATGTAATAAAATGATGTAATTTTATACATCGATAAAGCCTTTTTTGTAGGTATTTTCGATTAACTTTTATTCATTTTTATTTGATTGTGTTGTATTACATACCATTAATGAAAATCTGTCATATATTAATAAAACCAACGCGCAATGCTATCTTTGGCTGCTGCTTTCATGTAGGTGACGACGCAGGAAATTTACGTTGAAAAGTTTTTCTCACTAGTTCTCCCGTCAGAGAAGAGTCGACATAATGCAGACATCAACAAATTTGAGACCCGTATATAAATATGTTAAACGATTAAATTGCTACGGATAATGGATAGAGCAACAAATTCCAGCATCCTGCATCAACGCAATATAGAACGTGAAGAGGTGTAAAAGTTACCTTTATCAAATCAACAGTCCATTATTACAATACTATTTTCAGCTTGACAGAACCATGTAGGACCTGTCCATTACCTCGTTTGCCCTTAATGAACAATTGCTTTAGTCTTTCAGTTCTTTAGCGCTCAGTGTATATTCTATAAAACTAGATAACATAGCAATTTTGTTCTCGGTATTGTCTCTAATCTCTACAACTAGTTTTGCCGATTAAAATAACAATTATCATCTCATCTCATCATTAAAAGTACGCGATTACATCACCTAAGACAAAATAAATTTTAATCTTATGTCATGGACCTTTCTCGAAATCTAGCCTGAGGCTGCTTTTTTTACCAGAGGCTATGAAGAGATAAAAAAAAGAGTAAATACCAAAGTAAAAAAGCATCAAGTATTTCAAGTATTTAGGTCAATGATGAGAACATACTGTGTTTGTAGAAAACAATTTTCCAAGAAACGCTTTTATTTGGTGAAATTAAGTGTACTTTGACATCCGAAGAAATAGAATTATAAAGCTTGATTGCATTATATGTAAAACTTCTACGACACAAGGACATAAAGTGTATGAACTTTGTACTGCACCATGAATAGCATTGTATGTTAAGCATATTTTAATGTATTTATACGGAGTGTACGCATGACGTAGGTAGGTATCAATTCAAAACCAAGAAACGTAAAAAGATCCTTCAATGTAAGTAAAGCGTATATGTAAACGATTCATAAGACGTTTTCGGAAATTCAACCTGGTAATATACCCGGGTCAAGCATCTGACGTCAGCAGGTTGGTCGGGTTAATCAGGTGATACCCACATTTCCCGAACAATTTTTATGTTTTCTCATTTCTTAAATTGATGAGCAACAACTATAATATTTTCTTCGTCATCTTTAGAGTGGCCAGAGAAAAGGAGCTACAATTTTTTGTTTTGAATCCACGCTGAAACAATTACACGCAAAGAGCAAATTTTCGAAAACGCCTTTAGAAATACTTCCAAGACTTTCCATTCTCATTCAATAGAGCTTTTGTAACAAATATGATCATACGATGTAAGTTAAAAATAAATCGACTACACCAGTTTTGCATCTTTTGATTGGGTATGGTATTTATTAATCACATCAAAACAGGGATCTTAAATGATATTAATAATTAAAATATGACAAAACTAATGATTCAGTAGCATTTATAGAAAATCACTATACAGTTCTTAGTGATTCATTAAGTCTAGTAGATTGATGTTTTTCTTTAAATTACTTCACTTGACATTTAGCTACTATTATTATTATTTTATTACTAGACCCTGAAATCACTTCGCAACTGTTTATTTTCATTGTGGATAATCCATTATATTCTGAGATCTAAATAGGTCTTGCAGTGTTTCTTCCAATAGCTTTCTTAGAAACATCTGCCCATTTCTGGGATAATAACAAATTTGGTTTGCTACCAGCTATTTTGCAACAAAAACTAATATTAAAAGATAGTATATAAAGTTGCTTAACAAACTTCTGTAGAGAGTTTTATCGAAATTCTCCATGTTCTGCGGCGTAGAATTTCTGATCGGTAACCCAATCTAAGGCTTGTCCCAGAAATTAACGCACCACGCTTGATTCAGAATAAAACATAAGAGTATATTTTGGATAATTTAATTAATAGAAGTAATAACTGTAGTATAAACACAGAAACATGATAATATTAAAAATTTGTAGATATACTTATTCTTTCTGGCTGAATAACATTACTGTTGCTGTAACATTACCCATTAGATTTTTTCAGTATCTTGCTAGCTTCTCTCTCACCTAAAACTATTATTAATGCACTTAGTTAGCCTGTTTATTTTCTTTTCTAATTTCTTTGACTGACACCCTGTATCACTCACTTGATGTCAATTCTGGATGTCTGGAGGCTTACATGATTTTTCTACTACACGTATCTTGTTTATACGAAATCATTGTAATCCTTTTTCGCCCACTGAGATGTGGTCAAAATATGTCGTAACATTGTAACATATAGGCATTGTAAACTTTTAAACTGCCGTACTGTAGGATATTAAATTTTGTGATTTATCTCCCTTTGCAAGCGCAGGAGCAAATTCTTCTTTTAACTTATTTTCAACTAATATAGCGAAATTTCATTATGTTGTTCCTCGTCATTTCGGTGACATTTTCAACGAACTCCGAAGGAGTCGTTACTGAATTTGCGAAGTCTCTGTCTGCCTGCCTGCCTATGTATGTCTGTCCACATTTTTTTTGTTAAATTTTGAAATTTTGACTTCAGATTTGAATTCTACATCAAAAACTAAAGACACGTGATATATTCGTTTTTTGATAACTCTTCGGTAACATGATCAAAATAGCCGCCTAAATTTGAAAAAACTACCAAAACAGGAGTTCATTGTGGTTATGCTTTGCATTCCCAGATATTTATTACTAATTACTCATCGAAAACAAAAATGTTTTCGCACTAGTTATTAACTACCTGTGTCTACTTAATTTGTACCAAGCGATAATTAAAATTCTAGTTCCTAGTAGATTGTGACATTTTTACGTATGTCGTAGCCTAGACAAAACGCATACCCACACATAACCTCTAGAAGTCTAAACTAATGATTTCTAACCGTTTCTAATGTAATTTGCAATTTTATGAAATAAGCTAAGACATGATTTTTTTCATAGCTTCCTAGGAATTGAAATTTTAATGATCACTCGTTACTACATAAGATTTTTTGTAGGGACCGTAAAATTTTATTATTTTAACATTCTTAAGATGTTGTTAGTTAAAAATAGAAGGAAGAAAGGTACAGAAAAGCAAATGTAGAAATTCTCTATTATCTTATTCACAGACACAAATTCCTAAAATGTATAGTATTTTACAGATTTCCTCTCCTCTTCTCCATAAAATGTACAGAAAACTCTTTTTGGTAAACTTTAGACCTGATTCGATTTCTTATAAAGAAGATGAAACGATGTTCTTGAAAGACTTTTTTATATGGACTTAGAATATGTATACCTTCTAACTGTTTACGAATATTATTTACAATAGGGTGTTTCTAAATTTAGTATATTTGGTACAGCAAATCAACAGAATCGTATTTCTAGGTTTTCCAATTTTTCAAATATTAAGGCTAAAAGGGCATCTTGAAACCTGTTTGTTTTACTATACTTTGAAAACTGCTGGTGAGATTTTGTTCAAAGCAAGTAAGATTATCAGCGGAATAAAATGTGTCAATGACACAGCGGAAAGAGCAGTGTAGCTCACAGAAGAATTTAATCAGAAGTTTACAAGAAATGAGGCACAAAAGCAATTTTTATTGCAGGTACGCCATTTGTTATTATTGTTACATTTCAGTTCACATATAGTTAGTCTGATTCACTTCTTTTTCTTTTTTAGGTCGTACAGCAGTACCGGAGGAAATATCCGACGGCCACAAAACGAGGATTGCAGGAATTGTTTTAATGTCCTGTCGAATTATGTAAATAAAATCTGTCTGTTAAAAAAGTCAATTCTTGTGCTTTTAGGCCTTATATTTTCGACCACCTGATTCAAATTTTAGCGAAAAAAAGATTTTCTCGTTGTCTTCCGTGTCAAAATCACAATCAATGTATATACCAAAAGTGTCAGTAGCATTTGCTGTCCATTGTCCACTGTGAAAATGTGGCCATAACGGTAAGTTGGTGACTTAGCCCCACTGTCCCTATATACTCGGTAGTTAGAAAAAATGGTTGTAGCTTTGGTACTACTCAACCGATTTTGATGAACTCTGCGCCAAAATGTTCCTCATTTATCGTACTCTCCATAGCAAAATCGGTTGCTTTTGAGCCCCCATTTCGTGCCTAGAAAAAAACACGTTTGAAAAAACATGAAAATTGCCAATTTTTTCAAACTTCAAATTCGATGCGGCACGTGTTAACGTTGTCCGATTGGGTCAAAATTTGACACATTTTAATATTTAATAATTATTCATATCGGCGACATGCGGGTTTTTTTGAACCGCCCTAATCCGTATATATCATCTTACTAAGGTATATGATACCATCTTGCATTCGCCAGTCTTTTGTTATTAGTTTAGCCAATGCACCATAGACTATTTACTTTGATTCTTCTTTTTTTACCTTGTAAGCGTTTTTTAAATTTCAGTGCCATACCTGGATTGGCTATTTATCTTTCTACAAAAACGGGTATAACTTTAGATGTTTCGAGAAAAAATGCACCGTTTGTCAGAAAAACGTAAAGAAATGTCAGATGTTCCATCGCATTCTTGAATAAAAAAACACACTAGTGGATGCAACGCCGAGGAAACCTCTGATGGTTTTTTACTTTTACTTCTTCATCATACTTAAGTTACTTGTAGTGATTAATCCATGCTTGTTCCTCTATTCGTAACTTACTATCTCTTTTTTGTTGTTTAAGTATTTTCATAGCTGTACGATATATGCGTTGGGGTGTCTGCTGTGTATGTCATTTTCGATCTTATTAATGTAACGATCCCAAGATTCTTGATGGATTTGTCTGGTGATTTGCTTTGCTACATTTCTTTTGAGTTTGTTCCTTGTTGTTTTGGTCTGTGGGACTTTTTATATATGTTTTTGTAGGCTTTTTGTTTTGCTCCAACTGCTTTTTCTATTTCGTCCGTCTAGATTCGTAGTCTTTTGCGTTTTCTATGTTTTCTCTTTTTTCCCAAGACGTCGTCTTGTTTTTTACTGCTTCTTTCAGATTATGCCATTTTTCATCTATGTTATTTTTTGTTTCAAGATTTATTAATGCTTGATTCAGTCATCTTTGATGTAGACTTTAAATACTTTCCTGCTCTAGAAGGTAACTTTACATACTTGTTCTTCTATTTGTACCTTAATTAGTGTTTTATTTCTTTACCAATTTGTATACATGTCAATTCTGATACTACTAGAAAATGGTCTGAACCGACATGTAAGCCAAATAAAGATACTATTTCGTGTCACAATCTAGATTCAGAGAAAAAGAAGGCTGATGTACACTAACAATAAGAAGAATAACTTGTAAAGGTTTTCTCTTCCGCACATTCCCATGTCTTAGAAAAAGGTGGTTGCAATTTTAAAATCGAATTTTTAACAATCAAATTTGCCAAGAAAAACTGGAATGTGCGATATTTTCTTTACAAGTTCACTTAAATTCAGCAAGTGATGCATGCGCATTTAACGTAGTTACTTGCTGTCAACCCTGCCAACATCTGTTTTCGAGATTTTATGGAAAGAATAAGAAAATACGTCAGGTAAGTTCCGAAATATCACTTCTTACCAGAGACGCTAGTAAAAAACTAGAAAGGTTTCTTTTATAAACAAAAATTATATATAAAGGGTTTTCCAATAAGAGGTGTTATTTTGAATAGCCCGCTATTTCGGTAGATGTCACTTTTGAAGCTATCATTTTTTGACATTTGACAAGTAGAAACTACGCCATTAATAAATATGGAACGATACACGCTTCAACAACGCATTGAAATTATTAAAATTCACTATAAAAATGGTGAAAATTTGGCAGAGACGGTTCGTAAAACTCGAACATTTTTGGGTCACCGTGAAGCACCTTGTCGGACCGCAATACAGAAATTGGTGAAAAAATTCGAGCTCTTGGGACAAGTTAGTGATGTGAAGAATAAAACCCGTGCACGTCGCTCAAGAACAGCCGAGAATATTGCTGTTGTAGCCGAAAGTGTTAAAGAAAACCCAGGTTTGTCCATTCCTCGTCGTTCTTTGGAATTAGCCATTCCACAAACGTCATTACACCGTATTTTGCATAAAGATTTGGGTCTTAAGGCTTATAAAGTCCAGTTAACACAAGAACTCAAGCCGGCCGATCATCAACAACGTCGTGTCTTTGCTGATTGGGTCGTTGAAATGCATGAAAATGATCCAGAATTCCATCGAAAAATCATCTTGAGTGATGAGGCCCATTTCCACCTCGGTGGCTTCGTCAACAAGCAAAATTGTCGAATCTGGGGCTCAGAAAATCCAAGAGTTATTGTTGAAAAGTCTCTCTATCCTCAACGTGCGACTGTTTGGTGCGGTTTATGGTCCGGCGGAGTCATTGGACCTTACTTTTTCGAAAATGAGGCTGGAGCAACAGTTACGGTGACTGGATTGCGCTATCGAGAGATGATTAACGATTTTTTATGGCCGGAATTGGATGGTATTGATCTGGACAACGTTTACTTTCAACAAGACGGCGCTACGTGCCACACAAGCAACGAAACCATTGATCTTTTACGGAAAAAGTTTCCGGACCGTGTTATCTCTCGAAGAGGTGATCACAATTGGCCACCGAGATCTTGTGATTTAACACCTTGCGACTTCTTTCTTTGGGGCCACGTGAAAGAGAAGGTCTACGCCAACAGCCCAGCGTCGATTCAAGACCTCAAAGATGGAATTCGTGAGGCTATCGAGGACATAGGGCAGCCACTTTGCGATTTGGTTATGGAAAATTTCATGAAAAGGATATTGTCCTGTAAGCGTGGTCGTGGTGGTCATTTGCCTGATGTTATTTTCCACTATTAACGGCATACCTTCCTCTTTATAATGAAATAAACATCCGATCATTTATATTAAAAAATGGCACTTTTCTTTGAATATCAAAATAACACCCCTTATTGGAAAACCCTTTAGAATCTTTTGGTTATAAACGTTATAAAACGTCAACAATAATCATATGAACATATCAAATGTTGATAGGTTGAACAACCTTAAGTCACATTTGGCGCATAGATTCAAAACCTACGAAAATTAACGCAACTTCTTAGTGTCCACGGATTTGTAAAAAAAACTTTTAAAGTAACTTTACAAGTTATTCTTGTTAGTATCCATCGGTCTTTTAGAAACAGTTGAAAAAATATGGCATTGTACTTTAAAAAACACCTGTTTATTTAAAAAACTATCTAGCTGGCCTTATAGATTTCTCAAAATAATTTTATTTAGTTTTTAAATTCTATAAATCGGACAAAAAATAACGAAACTTTAGCGTGCGCTGTTTTTTGTAAAACACCCTGTATACGTAACACCTTTTCCTAGTTACTTTTGGGCAGGAAACCACGAATGGATGGGGCATTTACAATTATTTTTGAAGTATGCACAGCTAAATTTTAATATGTGAACCAATTAAGGTTTTTCCGATTGATTTAAAGTCGCTTTGCATTTGCATATTTTGCATATATTGTTTGTGTTGTGCATTTTTCTAAAAACAGTTCATATTTTCCATAGTTTTATGTGGGTGTGTTTTATTTTTGGTATACGGGCGGCTTGTTTTATATGTAATATTTCTCATTTTTTTTCTTTGCTTTTTTTTGTAAACATTTGAATGAAATTTTCGCAACCTTTGATATAAAATGCGACGCGACAAGTTTTTTGTAAGAATATGTAGATATTTATTGTTCTCGAATTTTAGAAAGAAATTCTAATAATATAATGGTCTGGAAACAACCAAGTTTAATTGGACATTGTGGGACTACTGTCGTAGAATTTGTTTCCTTAAATCCTAAAAGGCTCATTTTTAAGAAATTAACTATGTTTTGTAATGCATTAATGCATTAATCACTTCAGACTACACAAGATGCTTTTTTAGAATTGTCATTTCAATAAATCTTAGGTTTACATTATTTTGTTTTTGTAAAGTCTTCTGGTTCCAGATTGAAGACCTTTAAGACCTCGAAATATACCTACCGTGTCGTGCCGAAAAATTAAATTCATCAAAAGTAGACAGTTTCTTACATTATCCTCCATGCGAAAGGTAAACCTTACAACTGATTCCAACTAATTAACAAATCTCATTTTTAAATGCTTTCTTTAGAGGGCGCTATTGATTGTTGCGGTCAATGCTTTAAAACTAGTTTTCCAAGTGGGAAACTAATCTATAAATTCAGCATCCATTTGATTTAAACATAAATGAGTGAACGTTTCTCGTTCCCCTTTCATTGTTTTCATTTTAAATCTCAATTATCGAGTTGTCGAAAGAGTTGTGTTGTACTTTCAACAACATTTAAAGTAAACATTGAAAAGCTGCCTTTAATAACACTCAGTCACGTTCACCCTTTGCCAAGTAGTGCCTGTAGGATGTTACGCAGTTTTTTCATCCCAATTATAATTATTTTTGCGTTAGTGTATTATATTATATTTGCAATTAAAAAAGAACCCTAAAGTCATTTATTTTATGTAAAAATGTCAACGTACAGAATTTCTAAGTTTCTTCATTATATAAATTTTCAGAATGGCAAATGTTATTTTACGAGAGGCAGAGTATAAAGCCATCTTAGTATAAATGATCTTTCCATCCTCCTAATCCGTAACAAACGTAACATAGGTGACTCAATGGGAATATACAGATGGTACTGCAAGTAGGGGCGCAGCAGCTCTCATATATAACTTCCTGATCACTGCCTTTAATGACGTAATTTGTAATAGATTAATTCTTAGTCGGATGCCGTTGTGTACCTACCTATTCGCGTCAGTTTGTTGATCACGATACATCTGCAAATTCCCATAGGTTGGTATACTTAAACAATCAAGAATCTAAAAAACTTTAAGGCAACAAATACGCACAGTAAAGTTGCAGTCTCTATAAAAATAGTATTAAAGCATTTTCGTTGGAATTCAAAATGGGTATTCAATTCTGGAGGTAGTAATTAATATGCTTTAATGTTTACTGAACCGGTTGCCGTCGGATGTTTACTTGGTATCCTGTAAAGCAAAAGCGGTTAAATTTTAGACAATTGAAACACAAATGTTTTAAAAGTATAAAGGTTGCGTTTAATAGAAATGCGCATTTCGTTAAAATGATACTCGAATATCGAACGTTTTAGGATGGTTGTAATTCAAAATATGTTTTTTCATAATAAGGCATTGTGTTGAAATTTTTGTTAAATGTTGCTAAATACCTGCAATAGTTTTTCTTTAAAGATTTCTGGGGTAGGTAGCTTAAATTGTTAGCTGAATGTAGAATGTACGAGGGCTGTTTGACGGAAGTGTGACATTTCAATAAAGAACAGGTTTAGCCTAGATTTTTTTTATTATTTTTCAACATAGTTCCCTTCAAGTGCTACACACTTAGTCCAACGACTTTCCAATTTCTTTAAGCCTTCTGAGAAATGTTCTTTTGGCAACTCGTCAAAATAGGCCTGCGTTGCAGCAATAACCTCTTCATTTGATGCGAATTTTTTTCCTGCGAGAGATTTTTTCAAATTCGGAAATAAAAAAAGTCTCTTGGGGCCAGATCCGGTGAGTATGGTGGATGGGGAAGCAGTTCGTAGCGTAATTGTACCAATTTAGCGGTTGCAATTGCAGATGAATGAGATGGGGCGTTGTCGTAATGAAAGAGCACTTTCTTACGTGCCAAATGTGGGCGTTTTTTCTTTAAGATAACATCAAAACGGGTCAATAAATCAGCATAATATTGGCCAGTTATTGTTTTACCCCTTTCCAAATAGTCAATATGGATTATGCCTTTAGAATCCCAAAAAATAGTCGCCATGACCTTATTAGCCGAGTGACCAATTTTAGTCTTCTTTGGTGCACGTTCGTCTGGTGATATCCATTGTTTCACTGTTCCTTTGTCTCAGGGGTATGGTGGTGGATCCAGGTTTCGTCAACAGTCACATATCGGCGAAAAAACTCAACTGGATTACGTTGTAACATGACCAAACATTGATTTGAAGGTTGAACACGAATTCTCATTTGGTCCACTGTGAGTAATCGCGGCACCCATCTTGCCGATACCTTTTTAATATACAAATGTTCGTGTAAAATATTATGCACCCGTTCGATTGAGATGCCAACAGCATCAACTATCTCGCGCACTTTCAAACGTCGATCAGCCATTACCATATTATGGATTTTGTCAACGATTTCCTTAGTAGTGACCGTTTGTAAGGGCCCGGGGCGTTCACCATCCTCAGTGCTCATACGGCCAGTTTTAAATGAATTAAACCACTTGGAAACCATTCCATGCGATGGAGCAGATTCACCGTAATATTTCCGTAATTTCTCCTCAGTTTCTTTCACTGTTTTTCCACGTAAAAAATAATGTTTAATTAAAACACGAAATTCACGTTTTTCCATATTTACAAAATAGCACAAACTTGATTGATTTCTATGACTGCCAAATGTATACTATTTCACAGATTGACATGAAATTTGGAGGTTAAGCCTCTAAAAGACTGACGTATATGCTAATGTTTTCGATTTACCGATATCAGCGCCATCTAGCGGAAAGTCACGCTTCCGTCAAACAGCCCTCGTACATGTAACTTTCTTGATAGTATGTACTAAGCCAATGTCTTTTGCTAAAGCACTAATCAGTGTTAAAATATTTCTGAAACTGTAGGATTTGCTCTGACGTTTGCTTGGCGTAATAATACAGTGTCTCCGATAATTAATAGTAAGATTTCATGAGCTTTGTTTTTGAAAATTATTAAAAGTTCTCACTGCATAAAAGTTATTACCTATTTCTTTATCAACACAAAAAAAATCCATTTACTTCTAATAAATTTCTATTTGTCTACCATTAATGGCACAGCACATGTCATAATCATAACGATAATTAATTTCAACCCGAATTCAGTAAAGCATATCCTCCGTGATTCTTTCTTTAAGGTGAACCAAATTTCTAATCGTTTCACTGTAAACCAAATTCTTTAGATAACTCCAAACAAGATACCTAATAATAGAGTAGGATTTCGCGGGGACTAAGTAAGAGGTTCACATTTAATGCATCATCACGCGTTATGTTGTCAACTTGTGGTAGCGCGCCATTCTGTTGGAATTAGATTCCTTCAATTTGTGAAAACACAAAATTCTCAAGAATATCTAGATAATTATTACCATTAATAGTGTTTTTCATAAAGAAAAATGGTCGGATAATTCTATCTTGTGTTATACTCCATCAAACATTTATCTTAGGAGAGTCTCGAACAAAATCCTGAATAACATGTTAGTTTTCTGATCCCCAAATTTGACAGTTGTTGATGTTGATGGTCAAGTATATTCTTTCTATATTAAGAGAGACCGAATTAGTTGTGCATGTGCTATGGTTAATTTTGGACAGTTTTGCTTCATTGTACTTTTACTTGATAAATGTAGAATATTACTGTGGTCAACGTTTGTTGAATTCCTATTTATAATTTACCAAACAAAAGTCGTTCAATACGCCACAAGAGTTTTACTGTTGTGCGTTGCCCAGTGTCTTTTACTTGCTAAGAGTTCATATTTTTAGCGAGTTGTTTAGTTTTGTTCTTGTTTAATTCATTGTTTGTCCTACTGTCTTCAATCTGATTCCTTGATGTGTTTTTCTGCTTTCTTCTAGTTTGCCAATTGTCAATTTATCAGATTTGCTTTGAATATCTCTTTTCCGGTCATTTTACCAGGTAACCATTCCACTGTTTAATTGCTCCATATTCTGTTTCAGCTTTTATATTGTTTTATACGATGTCATTCTCAACTCGTTCTATTTTTTTCATTCTCTGTGTTCTCTGAGAAGCCTCATTGCACTTCCTTAAGATCTTTTGTTATGTTTCTCTGTTAATACTCACTTTTTAGATCCATCACGTTGAACGTTGAAACATACACCGAATTATAAACCGCTTTACAACATTCTTTTCTATCTTCTTTACACATTCCATGTAACCTAAAATAACAGTTCTCAAACTTTTTTCATCGCAAAACCTTATAGTGTAATAGTTAATGCAGTGTTCTTCCACAGGTTGCTGGGCGACACAAAATGTGTCGTGAGACTGACCTGTAGTTAACATAAACTGCTGTAAAGACTGCTAAGTTCTGCTGTTTAGCAAAATGCAAATTTAATATGATGATTACGTAGTTTAGACTCCAGTTTTCAGTTTTGTGAACGTGTTGATAGCAAGAATCCAAAACCTGTAAAGTCAATCAGTTTTCCCTTAGATCTATTCTTGTAGTGCAGACAGTAATCGCAGTTTTGTATTGGCATTCAATTTAGTAGACACTTTAAATGAAATTGCGCAAGCCTTACTCGTCCCTAGAAAATTTATCAAGTCTATCGCCAATTGCCATAAAATTGGATTTTTGATTACCTATAGACTTTAAAGTCATTACAAAAGATAGACTCCATTAAGGCATATTGAAAACAATATCGAATAAAAATTAACTCTATGAAAGATTTAAAAATTGGCTTCAGGAAAGCATCAAGATCAAAATAAGCATCTTAACTTTCTGTGCCTTAGGTAACACAGACTGTCAAGAAATGATTTTGATTGGAACTTTGGCACTGAAGATCAATCTAGGTTCTGTTCGGATTTTTCTTGTTAGTTCATAACATAGAATATCGAATATCGAAACGCCCAAGTAAGAGTTGTCACTTAACTATACATTTTTTTTTCATTTTCCAGCATCATCGTTTCAACTTTGAGTTCAGCCTGTTCTAATGCTTTCTGCTGTATTAGATA
>VTPC01008671.1:19533-34290 GCA_011009095.1 Ignelater luminosus | reverse complement strand
CAGTAACTCCCAATTTGAGATACATATGACGTTTAAGCTTGAAATTCGTTTTGACGAAAAACTAAATGCTATTCCATGTCATATCCTGTTATGCAAAATTTGGTCAGGCGTTTAGAAGAGTGTATTGCTAAAGATGGATAACATCTACTATAAGCTCTTTTAGACAGAGCGGAACAAAATGAAATTTAAGTCACATGATGCGTAGTATGTCAAGCAACAAAGCCCTAACTTTCAAAGTTGTTTAAAATGCTCTATCTTATAAAAATGTGAAGAAAGCCAAACACGCTTTACTCGATATCTCGAAACTGCAATTTTTAGAATTAGGCCCTTTTCACTTTGCAGGACAGACTGCTACTGAAAGCTTTGCCACACTATCAGATGTATTTTTTGTTCTCTATATGTAGAAAGTTACAGAGTATGTATCGAATTTAGTCTTTAGAAATGTAACATAAAGGCTTCATTCATGACTTTTCTTTTCAAATTTGACTTTAACGCTTTGTCCAAAAGGCGGTCTACGGATTTAACCATTCAATAAGGCCTACGCTATAATTTGTTCTTTAGGCTGTGTGTTTAATGACCAGCAACCAGATCCTCAAGGTTCACACTTTTGCTGCTATTGACAACAGATCCAAATTCCCAATATCTAAAATCTACAATAATTTCATTTTGTGTTTATTGATTTGTGATTTTTCATTATCAGGATTAAATTCCAACTGATTTCCGCCAACCAACCAGATTCGCTAATCTCTCTCTTCTACATATTAAACTGCAAGCTTTTTACAATTGAAAATGGGGTGTTAATATTCCAGTTTTCAGTTTTTTTTAAATCTTAAAAGGATGCTAAAAGGCACAACTCGCAGAGTAATTATATTCTATGTGCTTCTAAGATCTGATGGTACAGATGTATACGGTATCCAATCAACAATATGGTTGGACAAGCTTTCAATTCTGTGTGCCACTAGTTAAGCAAGGCAATATAATTTAAAATTCATATCATGTTTTGGAGCATCCATGGGAAGGAAACATTTCTTGAAACTTATCAATTATCAAAATAAAAGCATTCTTTCTCTAATATCTATGAAAACTAAAACGGCATCCATTTTCTTATTGGCGTAGCAAAAAAAAACATTGTCTAAAATCTGTAAAGATTAGAAAATAAAGAAAGATAAGGATACGGGTATAGTGATCAGATAGAAATCTTTTTCTTTCCTTATTTGCTTGAATTAGAAGTACCTAGTAATATTTTTTACTCTAACCTTCTATGCCCTGTAGTGATTAACATTGTTGGGTGGTTTTGTGTGGAGCCTTTCTGTTAGTTTGGGTTTAATTGTCGAAGTTCGTTATTGTCTTAGTCGAGTTGTTAATTTTTATTTAAGTGAGTCGAGAAGTTCTGGCAGTAATTGTAGAAAAGCTGTTGAGATGTCTTTTTGGTTTATAGGGTCTATTGCAAGGGATAGTAATTATTGTAATAACCTTGGATGACTGGTAGTAGAAGGGCTGGGTTTTCCGTTTGCATCGTTTTGCAGATATATCTTGAGTTTTAATTACAGCGGCGTAGCTTTTTGGGTGTGCTAATTTGGGGAAGGTAGAAGGATTTTGGACTGGCTGGGAGGTTGGTGGCGGGACGGTGGTGTTTGCCATAGGTTGTGCGGTTTCAATCTTGGGGAAGCAAGGGCAGCTCCGATAACTGGCTGAGTGACTGCCCTTGCAATTGGCGCATGTCGCAGGCTGTTCTTTGGGTTTCTGGCATGCCGTCGTGTCGAGAAAGTGTATCATACTTCTATAATTCTCCACGCTGACAGGTTGAACGCTGATACCGTCGGGGAGGTTTTTGGCCCTTCTAAAATTGATTTGGAGGCGAGTGAACTCGCTAGCAAAGGTTGTCCATTTTTTCTTGTCCTTGATGATTATAGGACGTATTTTAAATTGTTTGGCTTTTGGAAGAAGATTGGATTCTAAGTTGGTTTCATCCATATTTTCGTCTGCAAGAACTTCAAATCGATTTTCGGTTTCTGTTGAGGTGCTTTCAATTGAGTCACGTCTTGTTTGTCTTTTAGAATTTCTATCTAAAACAGGGGTAAAATTATCATGTTCGTTCAATGGGGGTTTTGACATGTTAGGTTTAAGGTTATGGTTTTTGTTTGTTGGGGTGTTTGATGTTTCTAGTTTTGGAGGATTTTCTTGTAATGCGAGTGGGAAGCCATATTTTTTCTTTCCGAACTGGATGACTTGATTGAGGAAGCTTTAATTCATCTTTATCCATTTCTTCTATTTCTCTTGACATTTTTTACAGCGCGAAGTGCACTGCGCTTATGACAGATTTCTGAACTTTTGATTTTAGTTTTTTCTGGAATAAAAGAATATGGGACACTGGTTAGTCTTGAAGAAGACTGCTTGTAGAACACAACACTGCTATTTTATTTCGTTTTGAAACTTCTGAAAAAGGACTTTTTTGGAAGCGCTTATTTCAGCTCGACACTGACAGTAGTAATCATGGACAAACCCCCAAATAGAAATTTCTCTCCAAAATCTGCTATTTAACTGTCAGATTGTAACCAACTTGCAAATTACGAAATCATAATGTTTAAAGTGACATCTCTAAATAGTCTTTCGAAAGCATATGACAAATTGTAAGATTGATAAACGCGAGCGACGAAAGTTTATATTTATGTGTCGATAGACCATGCCAAAAAATCAATTGCTGGCACTTTACAAGAACTACGGAAAGAAGGTTCTGAGCAAGATTTTTACAAAGAAAAAGATTTGGCCCAAATAATGGATTTTTACAATCCCTATAGATTTTACAGCATTTTTGATGCTATCGTCTCAAATAGATTGACATTATGAGTAATTAATAACTGTCTGCAACGATTTTTGTTTTTTCTATGGTTCGTTTTGAGGAGCTCGCGTGTGACATTTAAAGCTTTAAGTCTGGGGATTCGACACTAACACAAAACATTAAAACTGCAACTCCTCTTGAAATTCTACAAGACCCTCAAAGCTTTCAATTGATCACCGTATAACTGCTTGCAACAGTTCAGCGACGGAGTCAAAACAAAACCTCTACTTGATCATTCGTATAACTGCTTGTAACAGTTCAGCGACGGAGTCAAAACAAAACTTCTAATGCACATACCGCCATTTAATACGGCAAATAAAAAGTGAGTTGAAAGAAAATCAAAAACAAAAATTTACAAACGGTAAGTACAACTTACTCGTGTCAGACTCCAGCAACTGAATGAAATTTCCAAGAGTTCAATCAGTAGGCCAAACCCTCAATAGATCTTTCGAACACTTCAAGACTTTCTGAGCTCTCACCTTTTGTGGTAGGTAGCGATCACCTGTAGCTTGCGATTTTATACGGTATGGTCGAACGAATTCACAGCTGAACTTTTCAGGCCTTAAGAGAACGAAATCGCCAACTTCAAAGCTTTGGTTGTCTCTTCGCTTGATATCAAACATTCGTTTTTGTCGCTCAGATGTTTCTCTTAATTTGGGCGTTACAACTGGCAGATCGAAAAACAGAGTTCGAATTTGAGGTGTTTGACCCTCTTGACCAAATACTAACTTGAAGGGTGAACAGCCTTTTTGTACATGGTGGTATTTAGCACTTGTTAAACTTTCCATAATCTGTTCGGCTAATCTGTCGATCTTCTGAACTCATCACGTAATAAATTGCTGATAGTGCGCATGAAGCGCTCTACTTGACCATCAGACCGATGTGTACCAGGAGTTGTAACATGTATTTCTATACCAAGCTGTTCCACAAAATTTTTGAAGATCTTAGCAGTAAAATTCCTGCTAGCATCATCAATGATCTTACTTGGAGTTCTAAACAGTCTGAGAAAGTGTGAAAAGTTTTTTCTTGTTTCTTCTGTAGATATAAGAGGCAGAACTTCGAGAAGGATCAATAATGACCAACAGCTATTGGTATTTCCCAAGACTTTTTGGGAGGGGACCAAGGCCATCGATGTGCACGGTATGGAAAGGTTCTTTTGGTTTTGGAATGAGATGTAAAAACCATTAGGCTCTGACCTATTATTTTAAATGGCGCAAATTAAACAAAGTTCAACATATTTTTTAACAAAACGGGTCATATGCGGAAACCAAAAGTAAAGTTTGATCGAAGCTAACGTTTTCTCCCAACCTACATGACTTTGGTCGTCTTGAAAAAGCTGTACTAGACGGTAGCGATTTTTTTGGAAACAAAAAAAATGGAGGGCTTTTATGGATTCAGTTACTGTACCAATTTGATTTACCTTAAGCAACAAGCAATTGCAGGCTTTTTTTTCAACAGCTGTTTCAATTCTTTTTGGATTGGTTACAGTAAGGTCATTACCGTAATTGCAGTCCAGGCATCCCAATCATCTTGATCAAATAGATCCTCAATAGATACGATTGGGAAGTTTTTAATAAAATCTTCATAAAGCCAAGCACTTTGATTGGTCAGACTTGGGATTTTTGAAGGCGAGATCATATTTACCATTCTTAAAGAATTCAGAGGCAGCAACGTTCGTACCAATATCAACACGTTCAGTGTAACCAGCCTTGGCAATAACATCATTAAAGCATCCTTATTATTCAAGATATTAGGAGGAAAGCCGCCCTCATCACCAACAGCAGTAGCATCCAAGCCAAACTTGGCTTTAATGCCTGACTTAAGATGATGATAAATTTCCCATCGTCATTGTTTCAGAGAAACTATTAGCACCAGTAGGCAAAATCATAAATTCTTGCATAGCCAATTTGTTACCAGCATGTGAACCAGTATTAATGACATTAAAAGCAGGAACAGGCAAAATTATTCCTTTATTTCCAGCAAGGTCAGCCAAATGCTTATAAAGAGGTATTTTACGTTTTGCGACACCAGCTTTAGCTACAGCTAAAGAGACTCTCAAAATAGCATTAGCACCAAATTTGAATTTGTTTTCTGTGCTATCGAGTTTAATCATAAATTCATCGATTTCAGTTTGATGAGTTACTTCAAATGGTTGTTTCAGGAGTTCAGGACCCAGACTTTCATCCACATGTCCTACTGCTTTTAGTACGCCTTTGCCATGATAATTCTGGCCATCACCATCTCATGTACACCTGTGCTGGCACCGGATGGAACTGCAGCACGGAAAAGTTCTAGGTCAGTAATTAAATCAACTTCAACAGTTGGGTTGTCTCGGGAGTCGTAGATTTGGCAAGCGAAAATACTTTTGATCTGGTTGAGGGGTAGCACTTGGTTGTAAAATATCGAGTTGTTTTTACTAGAAATTTTGAAATTACCAAAGATGATATGGTTACTTCGCTACCAAATGGCAGTCGCTATTCAAAAAAAGCACACAAAAATGAACTATTCAATTAACCATACGCACATGGGCTATTGGAAACATTTTTATGGACGTCTTTATATTTTAGTGGTGGATACTGTATCAAATGCCACGTTTTTACTAAAATAACATCATAAACCTAACTTTGAAAGCAATACTGGAAATTAAATCTAACAATATAATCAATCTTCTGTTCATTATTCCAAGACAGTTTTTCATAGCTCAAAAATGAAAGAAAATCTATTTTCACTGAGTTACAGATTTAGCGTCAGTACGATGCTTGCTGGAAAAATTTCTGCAAATGCAGAAACACAGATATATTTTAATAAATGGCTTTATTTTTTTCGAAATATTCGCTCTTAGGACTAATACAGTTTTGCATACGCTCAAATCAATTTTCCAAGCATTTTTTCTAATATGAAACTGGTAACTCAGAAAGCAGTTGCTTAAATGCCTCAACGGTTGCTTCAGGCGAAGAATAACGCTCACCACGCATTGTTTTTGATTGTCGGGGACAGAAGGAAGTCATTTAGTGCTAGATCAGGCGAATACGGAGAATGTGACATCAATTTCACTTTTTCACTGGCTAAAAAGTCGACAATTTGTGAAGCTAACGCGAAGTGCCTGATTGCAGAAATTTTTCCAGCAAGCCTCGAATAATGCCGTGAAAAGCTAACGCCATGTGTTTTCGCACATTCTGTATTTTTTAACTGTGATTACTCATTACATACTGAAATCAGGGCCGGTGAAACATGATTTTCTGAGGTATGGAGTGCAAAAAAGGTCGTTATACATCGATTGGTTAGCGCACACAGGTGTTAATGATTTTTTTTACAAAATGAGTTAAATACATTAGGTAATGAAGAAAACTAAAGAGTTTCGTATGCACAAAAGTGGTAAGTAATAAATAAAAGGCGTGTTTTTTAAGTAAGTACTGTTTTTAAATATGACCGCTGCAGCGCTGCGGTCGGCGATCCGCGCATGCGCGTTAAGTACCTGCATCTATTGACTACCCACAGATGCCATAACGAAAACATTCGTCCGTGTTTACGTTTGTTTGTGGTTATTTAAAATGCAGATTAAACGAGACAAAAAATAGTGGCTATGTCTAGAAGTAAACCAAGTCCTGTAACAAAAAACCAAAAAGACTCAAAGATGTATTATTTAACAGACTATAGAGGGCATCGAGTCTGCCTCAAGTTTTTTCCGCTACTTTTGCTGTATCTCATAAAGTCAGCAAGAAGTGTATTGAACGAATGAGAGATACATGCATTTTTGTGAGCTATGATAAAAGGAAGAAAAGCAAACCCCACAATGCAACATCTGACGTAGACAGGCAGTAGGTTAAGGATCATATCAATTCCTTTCCGAGAACAGAGTCACATTATTGCAGGTGTGATTTAACTAAAAACTATCTAGATACAGATTTAAATATCTCCACTACGTACCAATTATATCAAGACTTTTGGGCTTCCAAAAATGTAATGGCGGTCTCACAGTTTGTGTACCAAAATATTTTTCACGATTTTTAATTAGTTCTCTTCTTTTAGTGTTCGGTGTGTAACGCATTCCAAGAAGCCAAGGAGAAAGAGCCTTTAAGAGAAGAGTAAACCGAAAAACGGTCTATGGATATGAAAGAACATCTTGAGCCATAATATCAATCTTCAAGACTTTAATGTTTCATATGCCATTTGTTAGTGCTGCTGGAGAGTAGTTCTTGCCCAAAAGGTTTTAGGGTTCCAACTTACGGTGGCCGAGATACATCAGTTGGAGTTATGGGTCGGATGGTTCAAGGAACATAAAAATTAAACTCGTGTTATTCCGAATTGATTCTTCTATTTTTGCACCAGTTATAAATTTTCTCCCCAAAATTTCCAAAATTAAGTACACAAGAACAGCTTGGTTACGTATGGTTCTGTGTAGTTCGTCGTAATCCCCTGGTATGGGGGTTTTAACTTATGTCTTTCATTTCCCAGTAACGTCTGAAACCTGAGATATGAATTTTTGGATCTTACGAATTTTTTCCCCAAAAGTACAACTTTGGGTGGCGTATTTCGGCCACTATAAGCTGGAGCCCTAAAACTTTTGGGGCAGTAACTACTCTCCAGCAGCAGTAACTAATAGCATATGAAAGATTAAATTCTGGGTGGAACTGGGACGAACTTGTAAAATTTACTGTAAGCTAAGTTGCAATTAAGTCATAAACGCACTATATTTTTTGGAATACTATAGAGCCCTATTCCTCGTTACTACCTTTTTGCTCTAGACCAACAACATGTAAACCGAATAGACGCCCGTGCGTAGGAAAGGATTAAAAAGTTCTTTGATTGTGTATCATTTATAAATAATGATATGTATATTTGTACATTAAATAATAAGACAATAAGAAATAAAAAATATATATGTTAATCGACAAAAATTGAAAATTAAAATACGAAATTTTCAGGTATGGAACTCCATACTCAAAAAAATTCAAGTATGGAATGCTCCATATTTACCATATGCCTTCCGCCGGCCCTGACTGAAATTAAATTATTTCAGTTGTCTTCTTAATTTCAGATTAATTTTTACTTAGATTTTACAACTAGTTTTACTACTATTACAACGATAAGTTAATACATTCGTTCTAAAAGTAAATGTTTCTTAATAGTCATGATGTTTATTAAAATAATGACTGTATTAAGTTTTACTATTAATGGTGTTTATTTGTCATTTATTTTATTGTTATTTATGTATTTAAATTGCTTAGTTTGTTCATGGTTTTCATGAATTATTCAATTCTTTATTACATTGGGTATATTTCATTCTGCTGTTATACAATTTTATTATCACCTTTTTGGATTGAAAAATAATCGTGTTATCCTCAATATGGGTCTGTATAAGAAACTAACACAATTTAATTTGTATCTAGAACTTTTCAGTCATGATTTAGTTGAGTTTCCAAAGTAAAAACTCTTTGAAGATCGAGTTAGATAGAAGTTACAAGAAAGAGAAACCTTGTCTGATAAAAATTTGCAAATATTGAAATCAAAACTGTTCGAATTTGTACAAATGAAAAACTATAAAACGCGGAAAATGTGTGTAGCCTAATTTTTTATTTGTTTTAAGAATATTTATGTTATGTTCAAAGCTTATAGGTAGGTGATGGTATGGTGTTGTAATTGATACAATTAATTTTGATCATAAAACTTGCAGAAGGTAATTTTATCGTTTTGGTCTTATTATAATTTTAGATAATTGTTTGTGATTTTTATCAGGAATGTCTTTTAATTATTTATCGTCAATTTTATTTATTTTGCTTGCTATTGAAGCTGTTATGCTTTATTATTAAAATGAATTTGATCACGTGCGATTTTATGCCTCATTTGAGTACTCAAGACGAATACCCTTAAATTTTCTAATGAAAATGACTCATAAGATGTTTCGTTTTTCATAGAGGTAGACATAAATATCATTTTGAATCTCTCTTCTTTATTCTTTAGTATGTTATGTTGAGTAAAGTTTTTTTTAGACGACTGATAGAAATTTCAGTATAATTAATTGAATTCAAACAATTTTAATTAAAGATTAAAAACAGAATAAAACGTTAAAAAGCACACCTTATAGGCAAATAACATTTTTAAAATGTAGACTGGAAATGTAACAGGAAGTTTCGAATTGCAAAATCAGATTTTATCGTTAGAATTTCTAAAATTAATTTTTTGAATAAAAAGAGAGTAGCGCGACCACTGTGCGTTGACTTTCTTCATAATATATTACAAAAGTTTTGAGAAGAATCTCATCAACTTACCCTAATTTCGTTGTTGCCATGATAAACACATACTTATTAGTACTCGAATTCATTACAACATTTGTCAGAAGTACAATCATATCTGCTCTAATGGCTTACAAGTTGGATGGTTGCCTAAGAGCGAAATTGTGAACGGTCTTTGTGATCAAAATGTCTTTGTTTTAAGTATCCATAGAGCAATAACGGAATGCAAACGAGCAACACAACCATCATGTTAGATGATGGAAGATGCTCAGAAATAAAAAGTAATAATGGTTTTCATACAGGCAGTATTGGATATTAAAATCTCTCAAGGTATCGCCAGTCGTGCCAATTAAATTTACGATTGTTGTTTAACATATGATTCGCAAAAATTGAACAAAAGTTGATTGCATTAACTCGAATTGTCTTTCAAGATACGTAGCGCATATGAATTTAAATATTTTACCGATTGTTGATATTCACAAAGCAATTTTATTGAAAAACTTATTTTTATTCTGAATCTGAAATTTAGACCGATTTGTACATTCACTGATAGAAAAATAGTTATGAAATGTATTGGATATTCTGTTAGGCGTTTCAAGCTTGAATTCACGTATAGTTGTATCTTTTAGCTTGAGCCTATGAAATTTTTTGGACGTTATTAATGTTCATCGACGGTCTTATGTGATTTTTAAGTTTTTTCAAAATTATTCGTTCTAATTTCTTTAGTATCGTGCAAGTCGCATTACAACGCACACGCAAACATTCTTCAATATCTAAAAAGCAAACGTAAAACAAACCACGTGAATATTAGCTATCAAATTTATCAGGAATATTTTCTTGAGGATTAAAATCGCGATTGTTATTTAGTATATGTTTAGCAAAAGCCAAATTGATGTTTATTGTGGTTTATAATTTTTTTAAGCTTTTGCTAGAAATACTCCCCTACGATTATAGCTAAGAACTGTGTGCATAAAAGATTTAATGAATAATTTAAGTAGGCATATTGTAAAATCGCATTCAGTTGTTTCTGAATTCACCGCTTTCTTCAATCCTGATGATTCCGTCGGTAGAGATGAACTTGATAGGATGATGTTCGTAATTTAATTTAATTTAACGCAAAGTTGTCGAAGTGAATGTTTACAATGTTTAGGTATTAATCTATTCTCCCTTATTCCAAATTTTATCTAATCTAAAAACAGTTGCAACTTAAATTATTATAAAGTCAAAAACCAATTTATTTGTTCATAAATCCGATTAGAACCTATACAATTATTACTACTGTTTAAAATAAATCTAAATGCGTTTATAGATTGATTTATAAATGCAAAATCCTCTTTAATATTTTTATAGAGCAATTTTAACGAGCGTAATTTATTCACATTTAAAAAGAAAAATTAGTTAATGTCAAATTCCGCCGGAAATAAACTTTAAGATAATAATCAACAAATCTTTTAAGCGTTATTTATCATTGTTATTAATTACCTACATTATTTGTTTGGTTTTACACAAAAAGAATAAACGTTCATTTAAATACACAATTGTTAATCATATCAACACTATTCTGTTTTTACTAACAATCGTTTAGAATTCAGAATAGAAAAACAAGACAGAAACTAAAAAATAAAATCTGGTCGCGTGTCAATAATTTAAAATAAAAATTATGCAGTCATAAAATTTTCATGGATAAAAAAAGTGCAGACAAAAATAAATGAGAAAAAAATTTTTAATACTAATCCCGCTTATTTTTATAATCAGCTTAGTCGAAATCACATTAGTCCGAGAAAAAACCAACACGGACATTAATAATATTTTTAAAAGTGTTGCTCTTCTTCGTCGTCTTCGTCGAACGAACGCATAAGAAGGAAATAAAAAACCAACAACAACAACAACAAAAACAACAACAGGTTATACTTTGTTGTTGTTGTAAAAAGGATGCAAAAAAACCGCAAGCACAAATAAAATCAATCAGAATCAAGAAACTCACCTACCGATGAAAAAGAAAAGAAAATTTTATAAATGGGCAGCACGGTACAATAGGAAGTCGATATATATCACTCCATCTATTTGTTCACTTAGTCAAACACAATACCGAGTTAAGCCCCAGTACTTAGTGTAGATAAAACCCGAGTTTAGCGCAAATCGGTTTACAGTGGATTCTCTAACTATATACACGCTCCTAATACGAAAGCTGTATTAAATAAGTAGAATTGATCCTAACTTTTCGTTCTGCAGGACACGCCCCGATCTACTGTCGGGAAAGCTCGTAGCGCGCATCGCAGTTCTGCAGGAAAGTCGTCTTCGTACGCTTTCGCTACCCCAAAAAGCTCGACAACTGAAAATTCTGTATTTTTTTGGATTAAAAATATCACATACTTGATACTTCCAATCAAAGCAAACAAGATTCGAATAATGCAACTGTTTGATCCCCAGCAACGAAACATTTTTAATTTATAAAACGTCAAAAATAAATAAATTCACCTTCCAATAATTACAAACTAACAAAAGCTTCTTTTCGATTTTTACGTATTAGTTTCATTCCAATAAACTTTCAAAGGTTAAGTCGATTTATATTACCTAGATGTCTCACAAAATATAAAAAAACATTCCCCAGCAATCTTAAAATACCCATTCAAAACAAAAAACTTCCCCATCTAAAACAGAAACATTCCAAAAAGAATTAAATAAGCTCCGGTCATTTACGAAAAGCTCATCTTAACTTGTACAGGAAACAAACCATTTTACACCGTAATATTTCATTCTGCAAACACAGTGAAGCCCTTCGTCCCTTCCGTCTCAAAACCCTATCATCATCATTTAAATACTTTTCTGTTGCGGAAACCAATCAAATATTGTTTAGAAAATTTTCTTCTTTCTGAAATTTTCCCTATGGCAACCCGAACGTTTGGTTGGACGATTGTACGGTCGGAAAATTGAAAATCTCCCCCACTCTCGCGCCGCCTCTCCTCTAACCACTCGCCGGAAAGCAGGAAAGCTCGCTGGACCAATAGCATCCTTAAACGTCAAGTACGAACAGTCAGTTTCAGTTGCGGTATATTATTAATAACCGATATCGGTCTAATTGAGTCGATAAGCTGATGTATACAACGCACAAAATGTAATAAATTATTTAGTGATTTCGAATAATATAACGAGACTGATCATTCTGGGAGTTTTCTTCTTCTCTTCTTGCGGTTTGAATTTTCGTTTGGTTTGTTTTATTAACGCTGGAAGGACTTTCGTTATTGCCGTTTTTATTATACTTTTGTAGGTTTAGATTTGACTTTATGTACTAGAATGTTAACAGTTTTTCGGATTAAAATACAAGAGTTAAATAAGAATGTCATTACATTGAAAATGATAAAAAAAGTGTTTCGTGCTTTTAAAATGGCTTCGTGCATTTGGAACATTAAAAAGTTGCTCGCCATTGTGATTCAATTAAAAATAACTTAATTGATGAACGAGAAACCTTCTAAACGAAATTTATTTAAGGAAGGCCTTTTTTTCTCAACTTCGATTCACAAATCTTGCGATGGTGTTTTTATTAAATTAAAAATCCTTTGTTGCTCTTAGATATTTCTATGGTTCATGGAAATTCAAGGTGTCTTGGCCTTCTTTTTAATGTGTTCTTGTGTTGCCTTCCAAAAATGCGTTTTGAGAAAATTCTCTTCGAATACAATTCTTCTCTATTTCTCTCTACATATCTCTATTTCAGACAGTTACGATCTTCTACCAGCTGTGGCGTCTTTCATGATTTATAAAAAACAGAAAAAGTTCGATTTTTAGATTAGATGGTTCTATGTATTTCTGTTTTGGGTTTCATCAGTAAAATCTACGTTTCCATAAATTAATCTTGTCATCCTCTATATTTTAATTGTATTCATTCAAACCCGGTGGTCTCTTCAAAAGCTTGATCTGAAATCAAGTTTCATTTTACTTTGACTTACGTTTGGGCGCGTACTGATTAACAAAATTGACTTGCATCAATTGGTTGGGCCAACAAAGTCTACACAAATACAGTTCTTGGCCGTATTACAAGTAAAAGGTTCTAATACCATGAAAAGTGTTAACCGTTTTGACATGAAGAAATCAAAACTTGAAAGGGTGCTCAAAAGACACGAAGAAGCTAGAATTTGAGATATTTGCTCTCAGGTAAAAACGTCTTGGGCATCAGAAATTTTATAAGAATCCACTGCTACTACAATGAAACACAGCTACATCAAGATCATAATTTGCCATTTGCATGTCTAAATAAGCTAAAGACGACACAATTTATTTTTGTGAGCCTTTCTCTACTCAGTACTTCACGAATTGGTGCGCTGAAAGAAAAAGGCTTGGTGCGGTTACCCCAAAATAGTAAGGGCTAGTTATTACGAAATATGAACAAACCTAGAAACGCATTCTATAAATTTGCAAAAGATCCCAAGAGAAGAAACTCCACTATCTTGGATGTTAAAGGGAAAAATTTAGAAATTCATTTTTAATTGACAGTTTATAACACCATTAGCTTTTATCCTACTTTACATTGGAAAACAAACATTTCTCAAAAGAATTTTTATCTTATGTCCCCTCAGACTAGAACGTCCAATTGTCTTAATCCGGCTCTGCTTAAAGTTGATATTAGCATAGAACTATAGCTGGATACAGTCAACTAATTACGCCTAGAGACACATCTCTTTTTAGCATTCTTGACAAAGCAAAATATGATTGTTTCCACTTGAGAAGTACCATAAATTTGACATCGATGTGTCAAATGCAACTCTGCATTTCCATTAAAACCAGCACACTAGTAACTATCAGTTATGGAATTCGCATTCGAGATAATATTGCATCAGCTCTGTGACTATTTCCATTTGATGATTCCTTCCTGGGGAAGAAAATTAATTCGACTTTACTGAAGCCTCTTGAAGCTTAAATGCAAGATGGTGGATTCAAGTTAAGCCAAATGCGCAGTTTCTGTTAATTATTGATAAATGTATCAGACTCTGTTCAAGTAAGACTAATAGAGATGAATTATACTTGAATTAGCAGAACTGAGAAGTCCAAGCAGGAGAAACTGACAATAAGATACAATCAAGTCAAACCAAACCAAACCAAACTTATCGAATCCCTGGGTATTTGATTTTACATGCACGTATTCGTAAAATTCAAGATTCTCAATTTTTAGATTGTAATTACTGAGATAGCGTAGCCAAAAACTACCAAAGGACTTCGTTCCCTGCCAGTCTTAGCTTCTCTTTCTTCATCTTCACTGTATCTAATGTTATTTCTGTTTTTTACTTTTAGATTTCTAAAATCTTTCGTTATTTGCATCTTCTATAGTGATAACTAGATCCTAATAATCTTTTGACACTTTGTACTGTAGAGCCATCGGTCAAAACTGATCTTGTTAAAAGTTACATCCATTATTTCTTTTTTGCTTTTTGTCTCCAGTTTGAAAACTTGTCGAGGTTTCTTCGATAAACATTCTGTGAAACAGATTTTGATTAAAGACAGTCCTTGATAGACAAGAACTAGCTTTTATAACTGTCGATCATCTTCTTCTTGCAGTATTCGAAATCCCACATTTCACACCTCTTGAGCTTCTTGCACTTCATTTTTCTTTTTGCACACAACCCTGCTTTTGTCCACCGAAGAGAGGCCAACTACTTTCAAATTAAAGACAGTCCTTGATACACAAAAAATAGC
>VTPC01008670.1:110950-121438 GCA_011009095.1 Ignelater luminosus | reverse complement strand
CAATGATTTATTACATCTTTAATTTTGCCTCAACTCAAGAGTAAAATAATAGATGTTTACCTTTTACATCTGATAATCTCCTTCTTTCAAGGATCAATACATTTTGTTATTGGCAAACGCAAGAAACGAGATAAACACGTCTGTAATTTCCGTTACTGGAAACTTGCTTTTGTTGCTACTCCTAAGGTGAAATACAATTTATAGTATGTATGACAGGCTGAGTACTGAAAAGTTATTTTTCTACGTGTAATTTAATTCCAATTGTAACCAAAGATTAAAAAGTAAATCGATTAAAATGGCGGTTTTATTGTTTTCGTTATGGTGCGAATTGAATTTGAAAAGAATTCTCAAATATTCTAATATGATATGTATAAAGTTATGTAAATACTTTTCCCCCTTTGGTCTCCATTGATGAGATCAGACAAGATCGAAGCAACAACAGGTTTTTAATTTCTTTTCTGGTATCTCCGAGACTTTTGCTGATACAAGTGTAAAGAACTAACATTTCTTTTAGTTTTCTTCTACTGTCTTATGCAGGGACTAAAAAGTTTCTGCCGTCTTGCCAAAGACTCCTTTAAATGCAACTTTCAACTTAATCTCATATAACCGAAAACTAAAAATTGATAACACATTAAGAGTACTCCAAGTTTTCCAAGAGTCTTTCTTATTTTGGTTCTGCAGAAACCAGTTATGCTAACAGTGTCCAATTTCTTTAATCCGTGAGGTATCTGGAAGGTATTCCTCAGAAGATGCATTTGATCTATGAATAATCTTATCGTGTATCTACTTGGATTGTTATGAACCTGGCAAACTCGAGTAACAAGTTTATATTTTCTTTCTTCTTTAATTTACCCTTAGCGGCCTATAGTTGTCCCCAGAAAGCGTGTACCTTACTTACCTTTTAATTGTACCAATAAAGGCATCCCAGGATATCCTGTAAAGTTCGACCAATGTGAGCTTTTCCTCAAGCCTCTTCGTAGGCTAGAACTATTTGTTCCCATCTCTTTTTCTAAAAATTACACTGATTAACAGAGTTTTTGGTTCTTAAACAAAACTAGGTAATCCTTATGTAACTTTTCATTCTGAATTCGAATCTGCTTTCAGATTTTTTCTATCACGTGTAGTTTTTGAAATATATGCATTGAAGTTCCAGTTGGCCATTGTACTAATCTTCCAGTTCCTGTGCCACGAGAAACATTTGAAGGATCAGATGAAGAAGATGTCGACATTCTTTCTAGTAATGATGCAGAGTTTATTCCTCCAGATCCCAATGAGCAACATTTGATCACACAGGCACAACTAAACGATTTAGTTCGTGATTTGAACTTAAGCAAAAAGCAAAGCCGAGTTGCTTGGCTCCCGATTGAAAAGTTGGAATTTATTGGAACACAGTACCAAAACTAGTCATTTCGGTAACCGCGAAAAGAAGTTTTCTGAGTTTTATTCTATGCACTTACCTACTGCAGTGATGTTAACTGTTTTATGGAAACCCTTGGACGTAAACACAAACCAGAAGAATGGCGACTGTTGGTTGATGCATCTAAATTTAGTTTGAAAGCAGTTATATTGCACAATGGCAATGTATTGCCTTCAGTTCCCATTGCATATTCAGTTCACCTAAACGAATCTTATGAAACTATGAAATGTCTTTTAACAAGCGTAGACTATAAACGATACGAGTGGAAAATCTGTGGAGATTTGAAAGTTATAGCTTTGTTAATAGGAATGTAACTGGGATTTGCAAAATACAGTTGCTTTTTGTGCGAGTGGGACGGTTGTGCTAAATTTAATTGTGGGAGAAAAAAGTATTTTACATGAAAGCCTTGTGGATAGAAACAATATCTATTTCTCCCTTTGCATATAAAATTAGAGCTGATAAAGAATTTTGTAAAAGGTATAAACCGTGGCGGAAGAGGTTTTCAGTACATAAAAAAAAATCCAAAAATCAGCGAAGCTAAGATAAAGGAGGGCATATTTGTGGGTCCCCAAATTCGACAATTAACGAATGACAGCAGTTTCAATGCGGTTTGACAAGGAAAAGAAAAGGTGGCGTGGAATTGTTTCAAATCTGTCGTAAAGGGCTTTCTGGGCAACAAGAAAGCGGAAAATTTCAAAAATCTCGTTGACGAAATGTTGACAGCTTACCGTATAATGGGATGTAATATGTCGCTAAAGATGCATTATTTAAATCCCATTTGGACTTTTTCCCCAGACAATTTTGGAGCTGTAAGTGATGAGTATGGGGAGCGTTTTCATCAAGACCTTTCAACGTTGGAAAACCGGTACCAGGGAAAATGGTATCGAACATGTTGGGTCATTATCGTTGGTTACTGATTAGAGAAGACCCTAAGACATCATTACACAAAAGAAAACTGTCAAATAGAATATTTTAATGGGTTTTATGTACATTTTGTAATATAAACTGCATCTAATTACTTGAGCGTTTTATTTCGAAACAAAGTCATGTTTTTCTCGGAAACTATACATGCTAGGGAAAAACCAAAAGCAGATTTGGATTCAGCATGAAAAAATGATTCAAGATCACTTATTTGTAACTAGGAACCAATTTGTTAATCAGTGTTAGTGGTCTTTGAGGGATATTAAACTAGTTGGTTTTGCAATTAGATGACCCAAACTAAAGAAGTTATACCCTAAGGTCAAAATATGCAATGCATTTTTCGATATACCTGATAATACTAACGTAATGCTAATTGTTTACGTTATGAACTGTCTAATACTTAGTTGGACGTTAATAAAAAAACAAAATAATGTCAAATGGGTGAACGAGCATTAGTAATGTATTACCATAATACATACCATTTTAGCAATTGAAAGATTGGTTTTTTACGACAGTACCAAAGCTGGCACTTCCTGTGGTACAAAAAGTAAGAGCTGTAAAGTAACTTTAGGATAAAAATGAATAGTGAGAGATGTACAATCACTTCTTCTTCCCCATGTTCAATGCCTAGCTATTGCACATGGGGGAAGGTTCCTCAGCATGGAACTCAAACTAATAAAAAGCAACATCACTATAACGAAATCTTCATGAGCAGATGATAAAGTTTATTTTCTATTTTCGGACTGTTCATCTTTTAAGGATTAAAGTTGTCTCTTTTCTAAATTATTTTTATGTGGTAATTTTTTTTATCTTTTAATAGTATATAGCGTGACGTGATTTAGGTAAATTTATTAATTTGCTGCGCTCCTTTTCATCTAACCTATTTTTCTTTCTCCACATGTTTTTTATTCTTTAAGCTTTTTTGCATATACTTCTTTGCTTTTCATTATATGTACGTGCCCCAAGTAATTATGTTAATTCTCATTCTCATCGTTGTTTCTTTTAACTTCTTACAGTCATTTATGACCCTACTTTACCGTATTAGATTCTTATTTATTGTTTCTAGGTAACCGTAAGTGTAACAATTAACTTTTTCTGTTTCTACAAATGTCTTATTCCGCCCCAATTAAGATATTGCGTTTTTATTGTGGGAAACTATTAAAATATGATCATTTCAACAAGTCCGCATCTTACAAACCCTGTACCGTTACTTAGGTAGAGCTAGGTGTTAAATATGTTACATTCTCGTGTGTCAAAGGTCGCAGTAGGACATCAATCATTATATTATAGCTAATAATAGTGGTCAGCCGCAGGCCGCTAAACCTTAACTCCAATCGCGCACGAACCTCAAAAGATTTAATAACAATGAAATGCAATAACTCCATCGAGTTCGTGAGCTGCGAGGAATCAAAATACAGACATTATCTGATTATAAAGAAAAGTGTTAAAAGCTCAAGGAATAGAAAAAGCTGTGTGCTCGTAACAATACGTAATATCTATTATTAATAATGAAATGAACTTTTACTTCGGGCTTTTATCACCGTAAAAGGAAAACTGCTGAAGATGATGGAATTTATGTACTTGGTTGTTTTCCAGTTTTGTTGCAGACAGATATGCAATTAGGATCTTATTTTACATACACAAAAATATTAGCGGGCTTTTTGATATTTCTAGAAGATTGAATTACAACTTTAATAGTTTCTTACAATAATAATATTTAAAAATAATTTTTTAATTTCTATATTTTTCTATTGTTAAAATTTTACTGGTTCAGTGGCCTGGAACGGCTAATCGATACGGGTTTCGAGTCCCCGCCAAAAACCGACCACATTCGCAAGCACTTAATTTGGTCGTAATATTCTGAGGAACGTCCACTTCTGATGAACAGAATCCTGGAACTGATGGCGTATTTGTATGAACTAATGAACTATAAAAATGACGTTTGGAATCTTTAGTACCACGCAAGCAGTAGTTATTGGTGGGATACTAACTACAGAAGATGCGAATTGGAACTTTCTCCCCATTGTTGCATGTTCTCAAACAAATGCCTGCTTCAAATAAATTTGATTGTTATAAATTTGTCACAATTGATAAGAGACCCAACAAGTCCATCAAGTTAATAGTCTAGGCCAGAGACCCATTGTGTTCTGCATTCTCCATTCTCTTGAAGAGAGTCTTCGTTGAGTACATCGGTATGTATGCAGTGGTTCTTATTTGTTTAATCTTGGGCATGTTGAAGAAACTGATTTATTACCAAACGGATTCCATGTCTCCAAACACAGACTGTTTTAGGAAATACGAGGTATGTGAGAAAAGTAATAAGACTGATTTCATTCTAACCAAAGTTTTTATTTTTTTCAAACAACAATGTTATCCCCTTCAAAGTAGTTCCCTTGGGCAGCTATACACCGGCGGAGTCGTTGTTCCCACTCTTGGTAGCAGCGCTGGAAGTCTTCAACTGGTATGGCTTTTAACTGGTCGGTCACAGTTTTTTTTAATGTTCTCCAGAGTTCCAAAATGACGTCCTTTTAGGACATGTTTCAATTTCGGGAAAAGGAAAAAGTCACAAGGACTCAAATCAGGTGAATAGGGGGGATGAGGAACAACAGTAATGCGTTTTGAGGTCAAAAATTCACTGATGGAAATTGCTGTGTGACACGGAGCATTGTCATGATGTCTGTCAAAATTTGATGCACGGTGAAAGTGTTTAAATTTAACTGTTCACTCATCATCCTTATTGTTAAACGACGGTCTGATCTCACAAGAGCCCTCACACGTTCAACGTTTTCGTCAGTTTTTGAAGTTGAAGGTCTCTCTGAGCGAGGTTCATCTTCAACGTGTTCTCGGCCGTCCAAAAATGATTTGTGCCAGCGAAAAACTTGTGCTCATGATAAGCACTGTTCCCCATAGACCTGTTTCAACTTTTCAAAAGTCACACTCGCGGATTCACCAAGTTTAACACAAAACTTTATTGCACAACGTTGCTCTAAATTCCGATGCTCCCTTTCTGTAACACACAACAAAAACACAACTTCACTGATGGCGCTGTCAAAAATAATGTGTTAGCTGTACGGAGTTGTAACTCGGACTGAGGAAGTGGAAGCGATAAACAAACCGGTTTAGCACAGGCCGGTAGACACAACGTTGCCAGATCTCCCGCAGTGTTGCCAGTCTCATTACTTTTCTCACACACCTCGTATACTGTGATTTTTAACTTCCCTTTTCTTTGCTAGAATGGTTTAAGATGCTATCCAGTTGGCTGGCAACAGTTACAAGCTTATCATTATTTTAAATTCAGCGATAACATTTTGAGATTTATACCCACTACATTGTTCTTCTGTCTCCGTCTCCCTTATTCTTTTGTTTATGCCTTTTTAAATATTACAAATTAAAATGTTTACTGAACTTGAAAACATCTTTCAATTAACTTTACCCTTACTGCGCATGGCTTCAAACAGTACATAAAATGATTTTGAATGCAATAAGTGCGTTCGACATACCTAAAGCAGCACAAAAACAGCTTAAAACTTTAGCTGGTTGTCTTTTACAGCAAGGCTCGCAGAAAAAAGAAAGCAAAATAGAGAAGTAAGATTCCAACAAGTAAATCAATAAAGGTAGCAACAAAGAGCAGTAGTCTACTATACCAATGATTTTCTAAAGAAATGTGAGGTACAGGATTAAAATTCCCAAAGATTAAGTATTTATCATTTACAAGATAGAATAAGGCAGCTTTATCAGAGAACTGTTCAATTACATTGGGAAATATTGAGTCTCGTGCATTTAAATTAACGCACATAAGCAGAAAAACATTCAATAAATTAACGTATCTCATTACCTCATTTAATTTTTATTTGTTATTAATTGTAATCGGTCTACAAAAGAAATTTATTTGCGATTAAACAGTGGATGCTTTCTGATGTTTTAGTAATTGAAAAAAATTTAATTATTATAACAAATCCTTGTAATACGTAAAATCTGTTCGTAGATATATTAAAAGAATTTAACAGTCCACGATAATTTTTTCAAAGAGGTTGCCGCACCGTTGAAATCTTCTAGAAGACTACAGGTGGGTAAGATTATGTTATTATATTATGTTATTAGACTCCATGACAGTTTAATGTAGTGTGAAATATGACCGAAACATCTAACACCAATACCACTATTTGTTTACATTGTGTAATATTCTTTAGTCGTACTTTAAATATAGTGTTTAATGTTGCAACGTCATGTTGGTACGGCTAGACTGAGCGTTTTGTGTTCGGACAGCCGTAAGTCAAGCTTAATAATTGAAATATCCGTGACTTATGAGACGGGAAACATGCGGCTTGTACTTTACAAAATATTAACAGGTCTTTTAAAACCTTTCCACTAAAGTAAGTCATCATTCATTCACTTATATCCAAATCAAGAACAACTTAGTGTTTTGAAACTTTAATTAAGTAACGAACTAATTTGTCTAAGCCGTTAAAGCGTACGAGGAATTTAGTGAAAAGATATTTTCAAAGTCTTACCGATTTCAAAGAAAGTGCTTTAAATACTAATTATTAATTTCTATGCCATGAAAAATAATAACGTGCTAGCTTTCAGTTTGAGGATTAATAGAAGCGCAGTAATATATCTGTCAGAAACAAAAAATAATAGACTTGTGAAACTGTTAGTTAGATTTCCATAATTTCTTTTACTTCACGTTTTAAGTGCAGCAGGCTTGTCTTCATTATGTGCTTTCGTATGTAAAACTTTTCTACAAAATATAAGTATAGACTTTTTCCTGTTATTCAATTCTATAGTCAATATAGCAATACAATACTGTACTGATATACCCTGCGATTCAAAGGAAATTACGCAACAAAAATAATTTTATCCTCGATCAGTATTGAGAAAATTCTTGAAACAGAGCATTTCATGAAAAACGGAAAATTTTGAGTAGGTTGCAAACATTTTTTTTTTTTTTTATTGATATAATTATTACTACTATGAAAACGGCGTTATTGATGTAACGTAAAAAACTTGGCTAAATAAAAGATGTTGAGTCAAGAAAATGGCGACGTGGTCTAAAATGCCAGGATTTGCTGATTAACAATTATGTATATATCAGAGACTAAAATTGCTGAAAGAATTGAAACAGATCAACCTTTGACAACCGTTACGTCAATACTTCCTATATCGAAATCTCACCATATTTCTGTATTGGGGGCTGAAAATATATACAAGAAACTCATCTTGAATGCTCCAATTTATTTTTTTACACTTCATTAAGGCGGGGATTTCAATCTGGCATAAATTTCGTGGATACGACAAAACAGCACCTCTCTAATAACGACTAGCTCGAAAATCATAAATGATAAGTATGGCCATGTAAAAGTTCAATTGAAAGCTCATTTAATCTTGTGAACGACTATACTCGTTTCGTGACTAACTAACCTCCTTCCAGGAGAAGTTTGGACTACCTCCTGGTTCCAGATCAAGAATTTTAAAATTCCCGAAATTATCTTACTGAAACGTGTATAAAGTCAAACCAATGGTATGAACTTTACTAGGAATCGTTATTCTTTTCTATACAGCGACCGTTGAATACACTATAAAACATCAAATATACATGTTGATTCGATTCTTTCTAAATACTACTGAAATACAAATGAGATCGGCCAGATCGATCCTATATCAGCACCTTACTCTAGAAGGCAAAATGAGTTTTATGTCAAAACGACTTTGTGTTCCGGAGATACAGGAAAGAAGTCTTAAGGGAGACGGGAGGACACATTTAGAAATTTTCGGGTATTTTACACTAAAACCATACCAGTATAAGGATCATCTTTTGTTTTCAATCGGAAATCTTCTTATCGGAATTTGTATTAGAGCATCCTAAGTAGATATGTCAAATCACATTTTTTGAGTTTGTTTGGTTCTCCCGCTTATGTATTGTTTTCAATCCTTTTAGTGCTCTTGGAAATAGAACAAAATTATCTTGGTCGAAACAAATAAGCATTTTAAAGAACCTTTCGATATCTTTCAAAAATCCCTTTCTTACCTTAATACAAGCCTATGAAATTAAACTCAGTTTTGGTCAACTCGATACAATGACCAGAAGTCCCCAAATACAGCGTTAAAGTTCAAACAGTTTTTCTAGCGTGTGTTCATCCCTTCTATCAGAGAACGGGATGGTAGTGTATGATATTTGTTGTTTTCATCCGAACTGTTTAAAAGCTTTGTGACATGCCGCTACAAAATGCTGTTGTAGAAGAGGCTCAAGATAGATGCATATGATATTTCTGTAAAGAGATTATAATTAATTCTAGAATGCAGAAGAATGAAAACTACTTTGTTATAAAATATGTATGGTTTGTCCAATTTTTCTCAGATGGTATCTTCAAACCGTTCTTTTTTAAACTATTCAATCTAACAAGATAGTTGGATTGTGCCTTTTCTAAAGATAATTTATTGGGATATCAAAGACTGTAGTTGAAAATAAAAATATTTTCTCAAAATAAGTAGAAAGAGAGGATACTAACTTGCATAATGCAAATGTGTAATGTACAAACCATACGTGTGATTAAAAGTTTTTATCAAATGTCACAACTTGCCAAAAGTTACTGAAACTAGTAAGATTACTATTCCTCGGATTTATAAGGATTTTCAAGTGTTTGACGTACAGTAAAACACATACCAAACTGAACTTAGATAGGTTTTCTTCAATGTATGAGTATATAATCTTGAGAGTGTATACCATTATGTTCTTTAATTAAATATTTTTATAAAGGAACACATAGTTTGAAATTTATAAATGCTTATAAATCCAAGCCCTAAAGATTACCAATGAATTAAAACAGAAACAACTCCAATTCTTGTTTCCCTTTTAGTAGCTCATATCTCCATAAGAAGGTTTCATAGTTTTTTGCAGCATATCCGTTTTAACCAAGACATCGTAAAGGACGTGTTCTTATATTAAAGAGTTCATGGAGTGCATTTTGATTTAATCTACACCATGTTCAAATAAAATAGATAGCCTAGGTCTGTTAATAGAACTGATAACTTTATATTTTGTTTAGTATTGTAAAAAAACATTCTATATAATGTCTTTATAAAATAGACTTTATCGAAAACTGAATGATCCTACAAACTTCCACTTGAAAGCTTGCATATCAATACACTTAACAACCACAGAATCTTTTTTCAGCTGCAGAATAAGTTTTAAATCAACAATGCTCAGCTGATGAACCTAGTACGTAACTAATCTTGGTCTCATTGATGTATCAGTACAGATCAGCCGTGTTGTGTAGGAACCTGAAGATTTAGTATGATGTAAATAGGCTACGAAAGCTTATGATCCAAACTAGAACAACCACTGAAAATTTTTCCAATAAAGATTTTGTTTTATTGCCCAAATTTAAAATTTCTCCTGAAATTGTGGTAAAGAAGCTTTTGAAAGCACGAGAATATAACAGTAGAAAACCTATCAATGTATTTTTCTAATCCATAATATTTCTTAATTATCTTCGCGTCTAAATAAAGCCTTAAAGCCAATACATCATTAACTTTAATATATTCAAGCTCATTCCGACATTTATATTTGGATTTTTTTCGATTTCTTGGTTTATTAATTTAACCGCCATCATAAAATAGCACTTTTTAGGTATTATTTATAATGTATTTCTTATGCTGTATACGACATCACGTATGGACGTATATAAATTTTATAGTTTCTTAGAACAGCAATGCAAGTTTATGGTGTAAAAGCAGCGAAAGAACGTTCAAGAAAAAAATAGCAAAGGTAAATGAAGAAATAACTCTATTGCATACCTATGAAGTGCTAATACGCATTGTTTACAATTACCGACACAATGCAAAGCAAAATTAAATTATGAGCTGTAAACTGTCAACCGTCGACAAGAGTTAAACACGCAATTGAGAAATATTCATTATGATAAAGGAATTATTGCAATAATTACATTTGTTATTAATCATACAAAACAAGATTTGTCAGCGATCTTGCATTAGTAATCATGTTATAAATAATTTACATAATATGAATTGCAGAATATCTTGCGTGAATACTTAACAGCTAGATAAAATAAAGTTATCAAATAGATTCTGATAAATTAAAGGATAATCACAAAAATATTGCATACACAAATTAAAATCATATTGTAAAA